>PVKC010031914.1:0-14406 GCA_004027635.1 Crocidura indochinensis | reverse complement strand
TGGAGGTAAGGCGTTTGCCTTTCATGCAAAAGGTCATCAGTTCGAATCCCGGTGCCCCATATGGTCCCCCGTGCCTGCCAGGAGCAATTTCTGAGCATGGAGCCAGGAGTAACCCCTGAGCACTGCCGGGTGTGACACCCCCCCAAAAAAATATATATGGACAATAAGGGCCGAGGGCCATAGTTTGAGACTGAGAGGAGGAGTTGAGAGACAGAGAGAAGGGACTGGAGTTATAGCACATTGGTAGGGCATTTGCCTTGCACGTGGTTGACCTGGGATGGACTTGGGTTCGATTCCTGGCATCACACATGGTCCTCTAGCCTGCCAGGAGAAATTTCTGAGCACAGAGTCAGGAGTAACTCCTGAGTGCCTCCGGATGTGGTCCCCAAATAAATAAATTAAATTAATTAATAAATAAGAAACAGAGAGAAAGAGGGAAGTCGGAGAATGTGGGGTACATTCCTAAGCAGGAACCACAATGGCGGCAAAAACATCTGGGCTGGGTAAATGTCCTCAGGGGTCACAGTTCGAGGATTTCTGCTTTAATTTGAGTCTCAGCTTAACTCTCTCCTCCTCCAGAGACCTTTCCTGCTGCTTTCCTTATCTCCTCTGAAAGAATCTAACTTAATGTCCTCCTCCAAGGTTTTCTCTCATGGTTCCCCACACCAGCAGGGGTGCACACTCATAAATGCCCATCTGGTTCCCCACATACCCTGGCATCTCTGGGATGGGTCTCTCAGAGGAGTGAGAACAGTCAAAGCAGCCAGGGGGGAAAGAGGTAAGAAGGCAATGCAGAGGGAAAAGGTCACCTCAGGAGTGGAGTGCATGGAGTTGACTGTGAACATGAAGCTGGCCCTGAGCCAACACTTACCCCAGCTGGGGGCCCCTCTACAGCACCTGGGACTCCCCAGCTGCAGGTCCTCCATTGACTCTAGATCTGTTCAAGCCCTCCCGCCTGTGTCCTGCCCCTCCATTGGTGTACTTGGTCTCACAAACAGCATTCAAGACCATGGAAATTTGTGTGTAGAGGAGTCAAGGCAGATGGGAAGACAGAGTTTTAGACTCCGTGCTTTGGGCTCCAGGGATATTCCTGTTTCAAGGTTGCCCAGGAGTTGATACTGAGGACTCTGTCATGGGGAAGAGAGAATGGAGATTTGAGAATTGTAAGAGTGGGTTTCCCTCCTGACTTTGAGATCTCGAGACCCTCCTTTACCAATGATTTCATGAAACTCCTTCCTTGTCTCAAATGTTGTTTCCACTCCCCTCCTATTCTAGACTATCTATCCCCACTCCACTGTCTAAACTCTCCCTTTGCTCCATTTCAAGCTGGCCATGGGGAGAGGCAGTGTCTCCAGCAAAGAGAAATAACCCACAAGTAATAACTCAAGTCTCCACCTCCGAAGCAGGCTCATGCTACGTAGACCTTTTGTGGAAGGTTCTAGAAGGTTCCAGAAAGTTCCATGAGACGTTGTGCAATGAGCAACAAGCCCAGTTCCCAGCTCCCTAGCAGGAACCCACAATGGAGATGTGAAGGCGGTGTTGGATTGTTTTCCTGACTTGAAAGAGGCCTTGGCTGTGACCACCACCATCTTTCCCAGCTCCAATTCTGCAACCCGAGTCAGTACATTGGATCAACCCAAAAAAACTGAGTCCTTGGGTCCTGCCTAAAAAAAAAAAAAAAAAGACAAAAAAAAAAAGACCCTTAGAGAAGGAGTTGGCTGGCTGTGCTCCTCGCTATGTCCTGCGGTGGAATTCTCCAGAATCGTGTTTCCACAATTTCTCCTGTGTGTGACTCTCCCTCTCTGGCCTCTCTACTGCTCTGGCCTCTGCCTTCTCCCCCTCTCCCTGACTTGAGGTTTTTACTGCCTTGGGAAGCTCTGTTGTGAAGACCTTGACGCCGCCGGCTCAGAAATAAAAACTTCCTTTCCTTCCCCTCCCTGCCCAGAGTGCAGTGCAGGGAAGGGGGGGAGAGTGAACAGCTCAGAGGAGGCTCCACAGTGGCAATTCCAGAACCATCATCCATTGTCCCAGGACTCCCTGGCTCACCTCATACGGGAGAGATGCTGGCAGGTGCTTGCTAGCTTCATGCCTTTGATTCAGGTCTGGCTGGATACAGATATGCAGCAGGCACTCCATCCCCAGGATCACAATCTCCCTCAACTATATGACCAGCCACTATAACAACACTATTGCACAAGGACACAAGGACCCAATTGCCCACTCTCATGCCTGCCCCATCCCCACCTCTGTGTCTTTGATTTGTAAGGCAACAAATAATCTTCAGCACCCCAAAGGAGGGAAAGGAGTTACAAGGATGTCACACAGCAGACAATCCATTCCCCCTCTTCCCCAATGCCTAAAAGGCACAACCAATAGGGTGTTTGCCTTGCACTCAGCTGACCCAGGTCCAAAGAGAGTTTGATCCCCTGTGTCCCATATGGTCCTGGGAACCTGAGAGGAGTGATTTCTGGGTGCAGAGCCAGGAGTAATCCCTGAGCATTGCCGGGAGTGGCAAAATTAAATTAAATAAATAAATAAAAGGATTTGGATTATCCTCTCAAGTACATCTTGGTTTTTCTGTTCAGCAGTGGTAGCCAAAATGCACCCACGCAGACAGAAAAAGCTTTTTGCAGACATCTTCCAGTACATCTTTTTGACCTCCCAGTACAGCTCATAGCTAGGCTCGGTTTGAGGGCTGCCTGTTCGTCTGGGTCTCCTGATTGGAGTGTTGGGTCTCCAGAACCAGCCCTAAGGTACCTGGACCCTTATTCAAAATTCTTCTGCAACTAGCAGGCAACTAGTAACCGGCTGCAGCTCGCCACCTGCTGGTCCCCTTTAGAAGACAGTATCCTGTCAACTGAAAGGAAAAAACATTCTCCCCCATTTATTTCAGAGCTGTTGAAAGAATTTGAAGATGGCTTCAGGTATGGAACCTAATTCTTCTTTACTATATTATTATACCATAATAATAATCATTATTATTATTATTGTTATATCTCTTATTACCGGTGAAGTCAAGCCTACTTTACTTTGTAAGGCATTTGAAGACCCAATCTGAGCAAGATGGGCTGCTTAGAATTGCTTTTGTGGGGTTTAATTTTTTTTCCTCTTTGTTACAGCATTATATTAGTGAAGAATTATCATAAACTCTTTGGGACTTTGGTTTTACATGCTCATAATCAAGACCCCTACATCAGCATATCACAATTTGCAAAGGGATTTATGAGCCTCAGCTAAGTTTACGAGACCATAACATCCCAAAGACCAAAAAAGAAAAAAAAAACCCACCCTAAGAAAATAAATATATAAAATAAGCGGAAGAAAAAAATAAAGCAGAGATGAATAAACCCATTTCTAAAAGGCGCAGCTAATTTTGGCAGCATGTTTGGTGATTAAGTTGATCGGTTTCCCCCTATGAATAAGCATAAAATCACAGGGGTCTGTCTTTTTCTCCCCACCTCTAGCAGCTTCCTAGAATAACCCAGAGAAAGTCCCTGGCTACCTCTTTATTTTTTAGAAACGATCGAATTTATTTCAAGAGAGGAAGCAGTGCTATCTCATGCTTTTTAAAAAGTCAACAATTTATTTATTAGCCACCTGAAAAAAAAAAGTATTAAAACACACAAAAACACACAGTCTCCTTCTGCCTGCTTCTCTGTCTGTCTGTCTTCTCCCCACCCCAATGTGGTAGTGTTTTTCTTTTGCCTAGATTCTTTCTGGTTTCAAAAGTGAGAGAGAGGAGAGAGAGAGACAGAGAGAGACAAAGAGACAGAGACAGAGAGGGAGAGAGAGGGGGAGAGAGAAAGACAGAGACTTTAAAAGACCATCAGGCATGACTTTATTTTTTTTCCTGAGAAGTGTTCTTTACCAGGATGTGTCAATAATATAGAAAAATTCAGGGATCCCCTTTCCAAATGTACCACATGGATATTTTCCTAAGTGATCATTCCCATCACTTTAGACAAATCTATGGAAAACAGTCCTGGCCCTGTATGGAGGTGGCAGGGCAGACAAACTTCTCTCTGCCCTGCTCCCCTGGTTGCTGGCTGGGAAGGAAGGTCCTTGGTCTCTGGGCAGGAGAATGCCAACTATTCTGCCCTGTCTTTGCAAGTCTAATGGGTTTCTTTTGTTTGAACCTTGTACTGGCCTTCAGAGGACCCTCTCAGTGCCACTCAGAGGAGGATTTGGAGGAAAGGGGGAGGATTTGCTTCTTAGTTCCTAGTATTTTAAGTTCCTTCACTGGTTTCCTTCCTTTCTCGTATTTTTAGTTCCTGAGATAAAAAACCCTCCATTTATAATAAAGTCAAAATCCCTGGAAAACATTTCTTTCGTCAATGAAACATCCAGCCCCGATGGTCATTATTTTGTTGAATGAATGTGGTTTGTTTTTTTTTCCCCCTCCCTTGGAACCTGGAAATGGAACCCTGATTATTTCAAGGCAGGCACCAAGGCGGAATCGGGTGGTATTTTTTTTTAATGTTCTAAGATTTCAATGGTATTTCGAATGTTTGCTGAGAAGGCTATAAAATAGCTTTTTCGAAGGCACAAGTTAGCTCGGACCAAATCATTTCCTACAGTAACCAGGCCATGTCAGACCCAGATTCAATCCTGGCAAACCTAATTAAATATATGTCCCAGTCTCTCTTTTTATCAATGCCTGTTATGCATGGTTCTTGGTCGAAAATGTTGAAATTTCCAGGCATGATCAAATAACAGCTTTAATTGAAACTAACCAAATGAGTTCTAAAAGAAAAAAAATTTGAAGAAGTTCTATTCTTTATAGAGTCCTTGCATTTATTGCACCCCCCCACAACACATACACGCACAAGAAATTTGGGGGGGGTTTGTAATCATCCATAAACACACACAAAAGAAATTGGGGGGAGGTTTTTGTAATCATCCTACATTTGAAATACCAGCTGCTAACTTCAACCCAATTTTCTGCCCTGTTTGAAAAGGATTTTTTGTTTGGGTTTCGAAGGAGAGAGGACTGTGAGCATGTGTGTGTGTGTGTGTGTGTGTGTGTGTGTGTGTGTGTGTGTGTCGAAGGAGAGAGACTGTGAGCATGTGTGTGTGTGTTTGTGAGAGAGAGAGAGAGAGAGAGAGAGAAGCACAGCCATAGTAATAGTAGTTTAGCTTTGAAGTTTTATGTAATGAAGGTCTATCCAAACGACCTGACTTTTTAAAAAGAATGCATCGATTTAAGGACAAGGAGAACTAGAACTAAGGTAGAATAAAATTCACAGTTTCTCTTGCTTGTACCTGGAGGGGAGCTCAGAGAGAGGAGAGACAGAGAGAGACAGAAAGACAGAGACAGAGAGAACAGAGGGAGGGAGGGAGGGACGGGGAACAAGAGAGAAGGAGGAAAGGAAACCCAGAAAGCAATTCAGGGCAGGGAAAGAAAAGAAGGTGGGGAAAAGGGAGGAAAAAAAAAAAAACATTTCTAGGAAACTACCTTCTACTTTATAGGTTTTCCTAGCCCAAGCCCTCTCCTTAGTGCAGCTAGACAAGATCCCATATGGGACACAGAAAGGAAAAGGGAGAAGAGGTGGAAGCCCTTTCCTTTTGCATTTCCTTTGTTGGAATCCTGCTTGGGAACATATGAAGAGAAAAACGGTTGCAGGGTTGGAGAATTTTGCTGCTTTGAGCCCAGGTTCAACCCCAGAGGCTAGTGGGGTGTTCTTGAGGTCACAGCGCCCCCTGGAGAACTCCAGGTGCAACTTCCCTACATCTTTCTTCCACCAGCGTCTTGTTCACCCCGGGGAAGGGATCTTCCCTCCACCAGCATCTTGTTCACCCCGGGGAAGGGACCAAAGTTGGGGGGGGGGTCTGGATATATGGGAAGCTATCTCAAAAATTTTACATAGTGGCCCCTGGCCCTGGAGAGGAGGATTTGGAGAAATAACTTCCAATTTCTTTTCAAGAGTCAGGGAACTCATGAAAGGAAGGAAAAGTATAAATCCTTCTTTTGGGTTCTCTCTCTTCTCTCTCTCTCTCTCTCTCTCTCTCTCTCTCTCATCCTTTTTTCCCTTCCCCTTTAATCCTATTTTAGTTGAGATCTGACCTTGGAAATTCCCAAAAGACTTTAATCTCCTACACTTCAAATTGCTAAGGGAAGGGGTAGAATGGAGGAGACTGAAGGAGAGAGTCTTGCTCTGGCTATACAGGATCTATAGTTGTTTATTATTATAAATAAACTTGTTTATTATAAACTTGTTTATTCTAGTTAGATTTTTTCCGATAGTAAGATTATTCCCGAGGGTTTGAGTTCAGCCGATCCCTCTGCACATGTAAAATCTTTTCTTTATTTTTTTCTCTTCCCCCTTTCCTTTCCTTCTACTTTTGTGATTGTTGTTGTTGTTGGTCTCAGGTTATTAAATGTCATTCATGTATATTGAATAACATCCGGGCATTAAAACGCAGCTGCTGAGCAAAATGATCTTCATGTCCCTGATCCACAGAGCCCCATGCCCAGACTGGCATTCTGGGCATTACCCAGAAGCTTTTCACTCTGGGATCCACAGGAGCCAACAAAAATGCAAAACAAAACAGGACAAAAAGAAGGGGAGGTAGAGCCGGAAAAAAGACGAAAGAATCATTTTCATAAGTATTTTCGAGATGGTCAAAGAAATTCAGACACGCAGCAAAGCACTCCCACTTGGGAAGATTGGGGCTCCCTAGAGTCATTATGGATTTCATTTTTCAGAGGAAAGTTTCACCCCATACAGGAGCTGGAGTGTTTTGGGGGTAACATGAAGTGTCATTGAGAGGGGGTGCGGGTGATTAAACCTTTTACATTTTCCTCATGAAAGAGATGTGGATTCTAACCTCCTTCTGATCTGAAATTTCACCCACCCTCACATCACTCCCCCATCTCAACCAAAAAGTGGGGGAAGCTGTGGGTATAACTGATTTTTGCAAGAATAACGAATTCAGTTGTGTACATTTTTTTTCTCCTTCAACTGCTTTTGATTTTTATTGCACTACGAAATGTAAAAACCACTTTACTATCATTTGCCAGGGTCCATTTTAAATCACCAGATATGTCAAGGTATAATTACTCATATTTAGAGCATTCTGTAATTATAGGAAGAAAGAATAAGAGGGGGAAAAGGACTTTAAAAGGGAGATTATTGGAAGCACTTGGCTCTAAAGAAATGTCTGTCTTTTATAAAGTTCATAATTTCCCAGTAAATTCTTTTAAGTTAATAAACATTTTTAACACAAAGAAGCTTTGGAGTCTTTCCTCACCCAGCCACTCCGTACAAGCAGAGAGACAGAGAGAGAAAAAAAAATACCTTTTAAAATATGCATTTTTAAAAAAAGACCTCAGAGACGGAAATATTTCTCAGGAAATGTCAAACACAAACATTCACATAATATCTACATGAAATAATAAATCAAAATCTGTTTTTTAAACACAATAAATGGGTTTGGACCATTATTGTTGTACTTGTTTTCAGCCCTCCAAATAAAAAACAAAAAACAAAACAAAAACCGATAATAGATAACAACCTACTGGGAATGACAAAGTATGTTTTCTTGTAACTTGATGGGAAAAATTTTTTTTCCTCTGTGTAAAGGAAATGGATATATATATATATATATATATATATATATATATATATATATATATATATATATTGGTGGGGAGAATGTTTCCCAGAAACTCAATGTAACAAATCCCCCAAACATCAAAATTGCAGCCATGTGCCACTAAAAATTCACACCAGCGTGGTCCTTCCTAATAGCAGAGTTGAAGGGGCAGTTTGGGTCATCCTCAAATTCCCTGATCTTCAGCTTCACCTGTCCTAACACCAAATTTCTATTCAAACACTAGCTGACTTAGAACCCACTTTATCTCCCCAACCCCAACCCCCTGCTTTTCCTATTAATTTCCTCTTTCTTTCTCTCTATCTCTCTATTTCTCTGTCTGTCTCTCTCTCTTTTTCTGTCTCTCTCTTTCTCCTTCTCATCCATCCTGATTTTCCCACCCCCCCCCCCCTGTAACCGGGGTACTTTGAGGGAGAAACCAAATTCCATTTTTTTCCAGAAGAGGATTTAACAGGAATGGAGCAGTTTCTAAACAGGAAGAAAGCAAAGAAAGGGAGTAACACAGATTAAAAGAGAAGGAGAGAAAATGAGATCAGAGAAAAAGGTAGAGAACTGGGAACTGGGAGGCTCCCAGATTACTTGGAAAAACCTTGCTGGCTAAACCACCAAAAGAAACCCTGTTCAGGAGTCGGGCAGTCAGTCTCGCCTTCTGCCCAAGTTTCACTTAGATAATCTTTGTTCCAGAAGCTCCATCAGGACTCTGTTCGAAATATTTCAGCCCTCTGGTTCCACACCATTTGTGGACTCCAGATCATTAATTTACTGCTGGATTGTTAATTAAAAAGAAGTAATGAAAACCCTGGGCTTGTGGATTTTATGGTTAAGGCTTCTGTGTAAGCGAGTGTTACCACTTCCAGAGCCTCCGAGCTTAAATTTTAACTGTGTTTTAAGTGTTTGGGATTGAGGCCGAAGGGGGTTGACCTGTGAATAAATGCTTTTGCCCAGGTAAGCAGTTAGTCATTAAAATGGTCTTTAAAGTTTTTTTTTTCTCTTGCTGTATATCTGCAGATGTTATGGGTGCCAGCCAAAAATAAATAAATAAATAAATAAGATTTTAAAAAAGAAGAAAAATGTTTTAATGTCTCTAATTTGGATTTTATTGAATTTTCTACATGCACCCACGTTAGGATATGCTGATGAATTTGATTCCCCCAAGTTCTCTGCATGAAAGGAAGAGGAGGCAAAAAGCCTCTTTCTTGAAGAGATTTAGAAAGGGAAGAAAAAAAAATCCTTTTTAAAAGGCTTAGGGGCGAGGAGGGTAGAAGGAAGAAATGGGAAAAGGGCGGGGGGGGGGGGGAGGTATTTTCTGAAGCTCAAATTCCAAAGAAGAGAATCAGTCTACATAGGGACTGAAACTAATTTACCTGAATTCCTTTGTCACCACTTGGCTCTTGACTATGAAATGATTCTTTTCACTAGCCAATAAAGCGGAATCAAAAGCGGGGTTTGGGGTGGAGGGATGGTGTCCGGAAGTACCCCCATCCACAAGTCCCTTTCTTACTCCCAAAATGCAAAGGCAGCTTTCTTTGCTGGCTTTATACTGGTCTCCCCCAAGAGGGTTCGTGAGATACAGCTGAGACTTGGGGATAACTCCCCCATTTTGCAATAAGCACCACGGAAGAAGATGGGATGACCCCCCACCCTTGCTCTCGACCACAGAAAAGAAAGAGAAAGTGTCTGTCCAAGGCGGGTTGGGTCATGCTAGTCTAAGGTAGTTCCTTTGTCCCCAGAATGCTTCAGGGCTGCCAAGACAGGGCAGGAACAGTGTATCACACTGCAGAAAACAGCTCAGACTCTTGGCAACTCAGTCTTCTCCCTTTGAAAAACACCCACACATGCAACACAGTCCGAGAGGTCTGTGGGGTCCTGCCAAAATAGTCAGGGATCCTTTAAAACAAGCAGTTCCTAGGAAAATAACAACAACAAAACCCTAAGATTGAATGAAAAATTAAAAAACTGAAACCCAACTACAATCATGTTTGTGAAAATGGTGCTTAAATATAGTATTTATTAAAAAAAATAAACAATTCCTGGAGCCTAGAAATGCTCTTATGTCAGGAAACTCCAGGGTTAGGGTCTCCTTGTACTTTGGCAAAAGTTTTTCCTTTCCATGAACTCCATACTTTGGTGGGCCCATGCAAACGATAATTGCCACATTAATATTGTTTTTACAGTGCTCCCTTGACTCCAAACCTTTAAGAAACCACTAGTAAAAAATATCTGGAAATGGAAAAAAGAAGGTTTACACTAGGGTTAACATATATGCTTTTAGATGCACTAGCATTCTGGGGGATAAAGGAGGGTGATAAGGGATATATGATTGGGAATAGGGATGAAGGGAGGACAACACTGGTGGAAAGGCCCTCATTTATTGTCACCATGCACCTTAAGTATCACTATATAAGATTTGCCGTTGACTACCTTTAATTTCACTGTGTAAGATTTGCCATTATATATTCTAATAAATGTCTGTTAAAATAAAAAAATAAACAATCTACACATATCAGGAAAGCTTTCTGTACCCCGTATTCCTGACAGCTTGTGGGTTTCAAGGACCCAGAGCCTACAAAAGACGCACAGACAGCACATGGGCAAATGGAATCAAACTCAGACTGGGCACTGCCTGTTTATAAAAGAGCTAAACATATCGCAGGATGCTTTCTTCAGGACTGGAAAGGTTTGGTCTCCCCGTTGGTTACAGAAAGTCATGCAGAGCAAGAAAAAAGCAGCAGTTGAGATCTGCCTGCAAGGAAGGTCTGAGGTCTGGATTTCCCTCTTTGGGGTCCCTCTTACCCCCCTTCCCAGGTCTCTAGCCCCCTTGGCAGTGGGCATGAAGTGGGCTGAAATGGATGAGCGAAACTGATTCCATTTGGATCTCCGTCCAAATGGAAATGGTCACTCAATCTGACTGAGTGCTTTGAAATTAGTCAATAAGGCAACTAATTAATAATTTTATGGGGGAGGCAAGGAAGTTTGATTTCTAAGGCACCCAGGGCCTCACTGCCGGGCAGGGAAGTGGCAAGACTCACCTTGTTCCATCACTGGCTTAAAGCACCTTGTCTGAAAGCAGTAATCTGGGGTTCAGTTCCCTGGATCCATTCAAGACTTTTACTTTTCCTGCTAGAGGAAGGGAGAGAGGCGGTAAGGGCCTGGCATAGGGGATGAGCGTGAGGAAGCCCCATTTAATATAAGTCAAATACTGTATGTTCTATAATATTCAGGAGCTAATTGTATAGCAGTAAGGTTGCTCTTCTGGGAGCCAGAGATATAGCACAATGAGTGAGGCATTTACTTTATGTGTTGCCAATCTGGGTTCAACCCCCAGTATCCTATCTAGTTCCCCCCCCCCAAGCCTGCCAAAAGTGATTTTTTTTTTTGCTTTTTGCTTTGGGGGCCACACCTGGTGGTGCTCAGGGGTTACTCCTGGCTCTGCGCTCAGTAATTTCCCCTGGAAGGCTCGGGGACCATATGGGATGCCAGGAATAGAACCTGGGTCAGTCTCGGATCAGCCACATGCAAGGAAAATGCCCTACTGCTGTGCTATCTCTTCGGCCTCCAAGAGTGATTTCTAAGCACAGAGCCAGGAGTAACCCCTGAGCACTGCTGGGTGTGGCCCCAAACCCAAAAAAAGTAATTAAAAAAATGTTGCTGTTCTGGGGCCCGGGAGATAGCATGGAGGTAAGGTGTTTGCCTTTCATGCAAAAGGTCATCGGTTCGAATCCCAGTGCCCCATATGGTCCCCCGTGCCTGCCAGGAGCAATTTCTGAGTATGGAGCCAGGAGTAACCCCTGAGCACTGCTGTGTGAGACCCCAAAAACAAACAAAAAAACAAAACAAACAAACAAAAAAAGTTGCTGTTCTGCTTACCACAGAGCAAGTATTTAAGTATTTACTGGAGTCGAGGGACCCTGCTAAGGGTTTGATTGGTCTGCAATGAAGTCATGGCTCTTATGTCCCATTTTGTAGGTAAGGCAATGGAGGCCCAGAATCCAGCCACTTACTTATCAAGTATGGGCTGGCAGGAAAAAGCAGACCCAGGCCTACAATTTCTGAGCCTGTTCTGCTTCCCGGCTGTTAACTGTGAATGTTGGAACCAAGGAATCTATCTGTAACCTTCTGTTCTATTTCTATTCTTCCTGCTGAGCATAACACCAAATGCTTCGAAGTCTGCCTCACTCTACAGCTCTGAAGACAAGTACAAAACTTCTTGTCCAAGTCCAGTTGCTCACAAAGGTGTGGGGATTCATGGAACACTAACTGAATTCTCCATGGACCAGCCTCTGCTAATTCATGAGCATTGCATTTTAGTTATTTTATTTATTTTGGGGGGTTTGGGGTCACATCTGGCAGCACTCAGGGGTTCTTCCTGGCTCTGTGCTTGGAAATCGCTCCTGGCAGGCATGGGGACCAGATGGGATAGCGGAATTCGAACCACCATCTGACTTGGATGAGCTGCATGCAAGACAAACACCCTACCACTGTGCTATTTCTCCAGCCCAACATTTTAGAGGTTGTCAACCACCCATGTCTATTTAGAGACATGCATGAGGAGAGACAGGAAGATGTCATCAGGAACCAAAGCTGCAGAGCCAAGGATGGGGCAAAAATCTCTCCAAGTCTGTTTCCTCACCTGGTAAGCAGGAGTCACATCGTCCACAGTGTCCTGGACCACTGACATGTGCCAGAGTGGGTGTAAGCATGAGAGGATGCTTTGGCACAGTAGAACATGGGATGATGGGCGTGTGAAGGTGAGCACAGTGAAGGCCATCAAGGAGAAGGAGGCTGATGACAGCTGATGACAGTGGCGAGGATGACTATGGTGACCATGATGCTGTGGCAGCCATGAAGAAGGTGGTAGTTTTCAGAATGAGGGGAATGAGAATGCAGGGAGAGACATTCGAATGGCAGCTAGGGAAATCAAGGTTCCAAGGCTGAGGATTGGACCTGAACAGACAGCTAAAGTGGGAGCTCTAGAGGACTGAGAGAAAAGCACAGTTCTCCTGTGTGTCTTTTCACAGCCCTCCCAGACTTCCTACCAGGCCCTGCTGTCTCTGAACCATCTCCTAAGCACCTTAAAGAAATTCGCCTTAGATGAGCTGATTTGTCAACCAGCTTCAGACCAAAATGAAAAGACCTGTTTTGTTGGCCCAGAGAATACAAACAGTTCTTCAATGGTCTCATAATTATAACCAAGATGGGGAAAAAGCAGAGCAGAAGAGAAAAGGGAGAATGGATTGAATGCTGTGTGTGTGTTTCATGTCAAGTGACAATGAAGGAATTAATATTCTATCCAATATCCTCTACCCAAAGCACTTGTCTTCCTAACAGTGACACAGTTGGGTTGAGGTATCAGAACAGCCTGTCAGCAGGAGACCAAAGCTCCCAGGAGCTGGATGCTGGTTCATCTGGGCACCCAAGGCAGACATGGCCAACAGACAGAGGCACCATCCACCAGGCCCAAAGCCACCTCCAAGGTTCCCAACAGCTATGAGCAATCGATCTGCATGGACGCCAAGATGAGAATCATTTTCCGCTTGACGTGTGGAAACAAGACTAGTGAATGGTTCTTGAGGTCTCCTCCCTGCCGAAAAAGTCATTAAGCTTTAAGCCAGTGGGTCAGGGGATGGGGTAGTTCTTCCCAGAGTGGGTAGCAACAGTCTGGTCCCTTGTACCCCACCTGACTCTCAACATTGTGGGTGACCCTCTTGTTCATCCCTCCCCTCATTCTCTCCTTCTTGATGGTCTCCTAGCTCCCCCTGCCTCCCCATAGTCACACATTCCTTCCGCTGTTCTTTTGTGTTTTCCAGTTCCACCCATGTTTGTTTTATCTTACACATTAAGTGCCAGGCAGGAACCCCAGATGCTGAGACATAAAAAATGAACAGGGCTGGACTAGCCCCATCTATGGGGACAGGAAAGAAGCTACAATGACACCCCTTTACTTCTCCTCCGTGGTCATAACAACAATGGGGGAAGTCTGAACTCTCAAAAGTGATGGCCAGGGACTGGCAGGAAATATGCAGGCAAAAGGCGGGGGGTGGGGGGCATGGCCCTGAGGGGGACATTGGAGCTGAACCTTCCAAATAGGAGCATTTCTAAAGATACAGTTCCTCACCACAGACAGGGGAGCATGCTGGGAGGATTGGGCATTGTGGGGGACACTGTGCTGAACCCTGTATGTGTCTGAAAAGGGACCCAATACATGAGGCCTCCCATGAACTAGAAAAAGAGGAGAGTTCAATGTGGGATAAATGGGTGTCCTGAAGATCTGGGGTACAAAAATAACTAGAAATTGCCAAAAGGAGGAAAGGACAGATGAACTGAAGTCCAGGGACTTCCAAAAAGTGAGGTGAAATGTGCAGGTGGAAGTGAAAGGGCATCAAGTGCTAAAAAAGAGGTGTCCCCCGCTCCAGTGACTGGCCTCACTCTGAACCCCAACCCCTTTCCCTAACTAGTGTCGCTCCCCGCTCCCCTTTCCCTCTTCCTCTCCCCAGGAAGTTCTGGTCCTGCTTCCAGAATGGGAAGCAAGAACCTGCAGCCCCTAGAGAGCAGAGATTGAATATGTGGTTTCCCGCCGCAGCCCCTGTGCCCATGTTCCTTGGCACGGCGCCAAGCCCAGAAGGGGAACTTGAGAAACACATTCGTTGTGGACAGGAGAGATTCCTCAGCCCGCCCTTGGCACAAAGCCTAGCACGCCTGGATATATGTTCCCATGTCAGGAGAAGAGGGGAGGAGGAGAAAGAGAGAGGAAGAGGGAGGAAGGAAGGAAGGAAGGAAGGAAGGAAGGAAGGA
>PVKC010031913.1:0-14379 GCA_004027635.1 Crocidura indochinensis | reverse complement strand
CCTTTTGCATGAAAGGCAAACGCCTTACCTCCATGCTATCTCCTGGGCCCTAGGAAACATTTTTAAAGATAAGATAATATAGGATATTTTATAACATTCTCAAAATCAAAGAAAATGACTTCTTACACAAATGTAAAAACAATTTTAATTGAATTTAAGTTGTTTTTTATAAACTATACAATCATCACCATGATTCATCTTCAAAACTTTTTGCTTTCTTAAATTAAATCTGTAGTTACAAAAGAATAATTCCTCATTCGATTTAAAAAGCTGTTACTGTTAAGCAATTTTAACTCCTTCTCTTTATGATGAATAGAGGACCAAATTAAATCTCCATTAAAAGTGGACTTATTCAAGTGCCAAAGAATTTTGTGAAGCATCTTGTTCTTGGATTACAAGTAATGATGAAATGACAGGACTCTTTAGGCATCAGAATTTTATTGAATACAAAGTTTAACATAAACATAATTGCAAGAAATATATAAAGCTAACAACTCACAAAAAGTGACAGACTTTATCCTGCCCCTTTTCAAACAGCTGTTTCAGAACTCTCAATCCCACCACTTATTCTAGAGATAAGTTTTAAATTCACAAGAATAATTCTTGGTTAGGGGTTGAATGCACAGACGTTTCCTTGGTAGAACTAATTCCAATGAGCAAGGAAACAATTTTTCCCAGATGAATGTTTATGGATGAGCATAGTTCACAGAGCACCATGCACAAACAACATCTTTAATCACCTTTCAAAAGGGGGCTAATTAATGGTTTGCCACAGCCACTCTGCCAAGTGTGCTACACAAAGCCGGGGGGGGGGGGGGGGGGAATTCATCCTTCAGCTTGCCTGCCAAACACCAGTAACAACCATCTGTCAAGGAAGATGTTTCTTCTTTGGAGAAAAAAAATGAGGAAGTCTAAAGTGTAAGCACTCTCTAGGGAGTCATATACTAACAGCCCAAAGAAATCCCACTCGCAGGACACTGTCCATGATCAACTATGGACAGTTAGATGAATTTGTGACTGCCGAGTTAGGAAAATGTTTCTATGAATTATATAACAAAGTGGACTAGATTCAGAGGGACACAAAAGTCTGTTTAAAACACACACACTTACAGAGCTCACAGATGGTGTATTCCATATAGAAACTCTAGGACAAAGCCAGGTTTAGCCTCCTGAGTTTACAAGGACTTATTTAATCAGTGCTTTGACACTGGGTGACATCATGTTTCTCTGAATATGTGATCCCATCTTTCACAAAGTTGCCACAGAGATAGATAAAGCTTTTTTTAAAGAAGTACTTATAAATGCTACAGGCACATTCTAGACTGGTTCCCTGCATTTGTCCATACAAGAGCTTTGCTTCTTCAGATTAGCCTTTCTCCAATAAAACATTTTGTCTTTCAAATGCCTGATTTTCAACCACATAGAAAATATATTTTATCTGATCCAGTACAGTAAACACAAGGGATTTTCACAATATTCAATATCCTGTGTATTATGGGCCTTAACTATTAGGTAAGTACATGCCTTAAAAGATTCAAACATAAACCATATATGGTGTATGATGATCATACCAAGGTCAAATTATCATGGAATATACTTTTAAATGTTATTCATTTTGAGCAATGTGTTCATATTGCACGCTGCTTTTTCTTTTAGTTGATTAAATGTTGCTTATTCCCTACAATATTTTCTTGAGCAACTAATAATTCATTACGTGCAGCCTAAAATATACTGTTCTTGGTCATGTTAGTCTGTTTTTTGAAATAGCAAAAAATAGTAAAACAAAATAGCAAAATAAAAACCCTCAAAGCTAACCATTGTAGTCACTTTAAAATGTACATGATATTAAAAACATTCACATTGTTGGGCATTCATTATAACCAGATCTACAGATCTGGTTCATATTTTTACTGAAAATCTGTATTCAATAAAATTTAACAATTCTTTCCCATTTCTTCAGTCTCTGCCATTGCAATTCCTCTTTCTCTCTTTCCAGGAAACTGATTCATTTTAATTTCTACTTTCTTATGAAATTGATTAGTAAAAATATGTATAAAGAAAAATAAAATTAGACAAAGAATTTATTATACTAGCATGACTAACAAAAATTAAAATTTTCTGGGAATTGTCTCAAACACCCTTGGCCCCAGAGTATAGCAAGGAGAAGGAAAAAAATGAGTGGAGGAAGAGAAAAACAAATATGAAAGGACGGGGGTCAGGGGCCAATTGGTCTCGAGTGATTTGGTAGAGATTTGGAAAAGAAAAAAAATAAACATGACAATTAAATATCCAAGCCAAAGTCAATAATAATGAAATCAAAAGACCCAAATGTTAAAAGTTAAACTCAAAATGGACCTGTTATACTGGAAGACTGGGGGTGGGGGGAATGAGACGGGATGCATTTGGGGAACATTGGTGGAGGGAGATCGGCTCTGATGATGAGATTGACCCTGATTCATTGTATCTCTAAAACCCAATTATGACGGACTTTGTAAATCACAATGGTTTCAATAAAATAAAATAAACATATTGTTTTATTTTATTTTAATTATACTCAAAAATCATTAAATGACTTAGAAAAAATACGGAAAACCACTGACCTACTAAGATACATGATATATTTAAGTTGTATAAAATTTCATGTATAGTATGTATATACAAAATAGTTAGGAGTAATAAAACCAGTATTTTTATTCTCCATTATTCTTTTTTTTTTTTTTTTTGGTTTTTCAGGCCACACCCGTTTGATGCTCAGGGGTTACTCCTGGCTAAGTGCTCAGAGATTGCCCCTGGCTTGGGGGTATCATATGAGATGCCGGGAGATCAAACCACGGTAGGGATCTTTACTTGGCTAGCGCTTGCAAGGCAGACACCTTACCTCTAGCACCACCTCACCAGTCCCTCTCCATTATTCTTTATGCAACCATGTGACAATAGTTTGAAAACTGCAAAAAGTCACATAGCCAGGATCTCTGCTTTTAGTTAAGAAATAAGAGCATATTTTAAAAAAAAAATACAGTTTCTAATCCAGGAGAGAGAAAAACAGATTAAGCATATGACTTGAAGAAGGCCAACCCAGGTTCAATTCCCAAGCCCCACGGGAGTAGTCCCTAAACGCAAAGCCAGAAGTAAGCCTTGATCACCACCAAATGTGTCCTCACCCCTCAAAAGAAAATGAAGTTCCTTGTTTATTTTAACTCCAGTTGGTCTCTATACAACTTGTACTTTAAGTTTGCATATGTGCTTATTATCAAGTGACTGCTAATAAAATTTACTTTAAACTTATGTGTTTAAAATTCATAAACTTATGTGGAACATTTTTTTGTTTTTTTATTGGGGGGGCACACCTGGTAATGCTCAGGGGTTACTCCTGGCTATGTGCTCAGAAATAGCTCCTGGCTTGAGGGACCATATGGGACACGTGGGAGGGGGCATATTTTGAGGTAGATAATGGCTGCATAGTTCTTTTGTGGTTTTCTTAGCAATATTTTCCCCTACCTGTAAAAATCAATATTGTGTTTGTATTTTGCTCTTCATGAGTGTATTATTAGTCATAATAGTTCTGTAGAAGTTATAGATCCTTACAGCAAGGATCATAGTCCTATCTTGAAAACAGGTTTTGATAAACACGAGGGGCCAAAGAAACAAAGGCCTATCAGAATTCTGTAAGATAAAAAAATAACAAAAATTATATAGTGTTACCCCTCCACCAATATTTTATGCTAATCTCACTTGGATAATGAGGCCCACCCACAGCTGGGAGGACACTGTGGTTAGTAATTAAGGGATTGCCTGGAGGGAGAGGAGAGAGATTGGACACTAGGTGGATGCAGGGCAGCAGGAAAGAGGCTGCTTAGCTTAAAAGCCACACTTGGTGGCTAAGACTTGTATATAAAGCTGGGTATTTCCTGAAACTTCATCTGACTGCTGTGGATCATTTCTTCGCCATTACCCTGCTATCTACAGACCTGCCAGCCAAAGGGGCTGCAGGCGCCGGACTGAGCCGAGAAAGGCCTCACCATCCATACCACTAGGACTATATAGTTAATAATTAATACAACAATATAGTTCTGATCCAATTTAGAGGTGAAAATTAATGTCAAGAAAGTGATTTACTCAAGTGGAAGAAAACAGTGATCTTTGGAATTCTAACGTGGTTCTTTTTCCCTCAATGTTTTTAAGGTAATAAAACTAGTAATCAGAATAATATTTATAGTCATGAATAATAAATACATTAAAACGTGTGAATTACAATATTAATCCACTTTTATCTGTGATTTTTATTTTATCCATTACCTAACCACCTAAGATGTCAGTAATATTGGCAAGAAATCTTTAGTCAAGTTTAAAATTTGCTGGAGAAACCTGTATAATTGAATCCTTGCTTTTAGAATGTAAATCTGATAGCTTTGTGATATTTGTCTTTATTAATAAAGTGATAACTTTAAGTGAGAAAACTTAATTTAATAACCTAATAAGAAAAACAAGAGAGAACTTTATTTAAACCACACAAAATGGGTAATAACCCATTTTACACTAGTCCATTTTAGGAAAGAAATTCATTAAGCATTTGATAACGTGGTGTAAATTTTCAGGAACATTGGTGGCCAATGAGATGATTTATTTTAGAGAGTGATTTTCTGCAGAGTTAAATATATGAAGTTCAAAAAATATAGAGGTCATGAACAATGATAAAGTTGTCAGAGGCAGAAATTTTGAAAGGAAGAAAAATAAGCAGCATAAGGGAAGGGATATTTAGACACGGAGGGAAAAAAAAAACGATGCTACATAAAGACTATGAAAAATATGAAGTTTTAGAGAAAAGATATCAAATACTTCAGAAAGGCTAAGGAGGACCCTTAGGGAGAAAAGTCCTTTGCTGACCTTCAACAGAACACATAAAAGTCACAGGGTCAGAAACTGACTTCATGTGGAGCCAAAGAGATAAAAGTTAATGAGATGCCATTTATCATCTTCTTAGTGAAAAACTCTGCAAAAGCAGCAAGAATTATTGTTATACAAGTTAGTTTGAGAATGTGTCAAAGGAATACACTGTGTGTTTGTGTGTGTTTATAAACCACAAATATTGAAGTTTAGAACTATTGGCATTCCTTAATAGTAGTCTTTAAACTTTAAAAACAGTCTCTTCTATTTTTTAGGAAAAATAAATGTAAAATAACTTTCATCTTGTAGAATATGGTTCTGATCAATACTTTTACCCATTGAGTACAAATGAAAAAACAAACTGATAATAAAAGACACTAGGATGACAAGTATGCTTTCCTAGTAAAGATACCTGTTCTTTCATTTCTAAAGTTCAAGGTCTGTTAGTTCGAAGTGTTTGATGAAGTTACATGGAGTTGTAAGTCTATTGTGCAAATACTAAAAAGTACAAAATATAAATCACTAGAAATATATGTGCCAAAAAGATAGAAAAATTTTATTATAAATTTAAACCTTAAGTAACACCAAACAAAGTCTGATAAACATTTAGGATAAATGTTTTTATTTTTTGGAGGGGGGATATTCTGCAACCAACATTGCCCCATACTTAATCCTGATGTCCTGTTCCTTCACATACATATTATGTGTATTTTCTATTATGAAAAATAACTAGTTTCTGTAATCTTATGGCAAGCAAAAATTTCCCAAATCCCTAATGCACATGTACCCTCTGTATTGGCATAATGTTTAATTCAACATAAATGCAGTTTTAGGCAATTTTATGGCTTTCTAATATACAAAATATTACTTTTTAAATTAAAAACTAAAATATAATTTCCTTATTCATAGCTAGATAAGTAAGTTTAAAAATAAGTGTGGGGGCAGGACCAAAGATATAGCACAGTGGTAAGGTGTTTTTCTTGCACACAGTTGTCCTAACACAGTTTTAGGTTCGGTTCCCAACATCCCATATGGTCCCCTGAGCCTGCCAGGAGCAATTTCTGAGTGCAGAGCTAAGAGTAACCCCTGAATGCTGCCAGGTGTGGCTCAAAAATCCAAATAAATAAATGTGGGACCAGAGTGATAGTGGTACCAAGAATAGGGTGCTTGCCATGCTGGACGACTGACCTGGTTCCAACCCAGTGCCCCTTACAATCTCCAGAGCCCAACCAGGAGTGAGTTATGGAGGGCAGAGTCAAGGGTAAACGCTGAGCATTCTGGGTGTGCCCCCAAAACAAAACATAATTTAAGAAAAATTGCTATTACAAACAATGGAAGTGTATTCTTTACTGCTCAGATCATAACCTTCAGCACTCTCTCTACCAGTCTCAATTTCCTTAGATTTTTTCTAAATAAAACTATTTTATTTTCATAAAAATACTCACCAACAGAAAAATAACACATATGGCCCTATATTAATTTATATGACTCACTATTTGATTAATGTAATTTTATGTATTTTGTTACATATGAATTATTTCAATGCAAAGATTTTTATTTGACAAGTGTAATTTTGTTTTATTATATATGCATTATTTTAAAGCAAAGAGTTTTAACTTTAATAAAAGCCCTTTCAGCATTACTTCTAAACTCATTATTATTCATGCAGCAAACTGAGGAAGAAAAACTGTATTGAGCTTAATGTTTTTGCCCAGTTTCCTAATAAATACTCATAATTTTCAAATGATAGAATGAATTATTCTAGTACTCAGAATAAATAGTAAACAATGCTTCATTCAGGCCAGTATTAGCATATACTGCCTTTAAATTTACATTTAAAAACATTCTCACATTTCTTTTGTCTAAGTCTTCAATATTTAACAATGATGCAAGTTTTCAATTTACTATCAATGTCACTAACATTATAAGTTTTAAACACATCTGAAACTAATTACAAACATTTAAGCATATTTGTTGAGACCTTGCTATAAATAAAGCCATACTATTATTTTGTTCCTTTATCATTTCTTGAGACTCAAGGAAACTTGAATCAGCTAGGTAGAAACACTTTCCTTGATCTTCCTAGGAGAAAAGTAACTACAGATCTTTCTTACATACAAATTTATAAAGTAGGAAGTGAATTGGGTAGAGGATAGAGTATATAAATAATTCAAGAACTTTATTTCATATTATGATAATTTATAGTGATATTTATTACATATTTGCATTCCTAGATTGAGAGCATAGTTGTTTAAAAAATGTTTCTACAGCAAGTGCTCTGTAGATTTGCTACTCGAAAACTTTCAAAAATGAATAAACATCCTTTAAAACACTTTCCAGATCCCATTCTATAGAATATTTTATATACGTGATTTTATTTACATTTATTTTATTTTTATCTTGTCTTTTCTTTGTGAGCTGTTCAATAAGGAATTTTGGTGCAAGAGTCCCTCGGTTTAATGCTTATGATTAAACCATGTCATGGGGATTGTTGGACTTGTTCTTATAGCCCCCATATGCACCAATAATGCCACGTGGCATTGTTCCTTGTTTGCATAGGCACATTAAAATGGGAAAATACTATACATCAAATAAATCCTTATCTAATAGAAATTGGAACACACAAATCTTGTAGTACAATGGGACCTTACACCCTGAACATTGATATAATGACCTGGCACAGGCCTCAGAAGAATGGGCATCCTCCATTCACCCCTGAACCAGGGAAGCTATTTACGAAACATCCAAGGCTTTTTACAACAACACCTGGAAGCAATCCTCTACCAGGGAAGACTCTACCACTGCTCTGACATCGACCTGCTCAAAAGAGACTTCCCTTAACACTAAGAAGACTTGACAACAACAACGATGATCTGCTTACAGGACAGGGTTCTCTGCGTTGTCTTTTAATTGTGAGGTGAAACGAGAGGACGCTCTGCACCATCCTGACTGCAATGTAGGATATGCAGATGCCAGAATCTTGAATCCAGAAACATGATACCAACAACAGAGACTTGTGAAAAATAAAAGTGTATTGGCACTACAGACAATCACCTGGATTGGACAACCTAGTTTGCCTGGAGCCTAGAGTTGGTCTTATGCCAGGAAACTTCAGAGGTAGGGTCTCCTTGTATTTAGGCCAAGGCTTTTTCCTTTTCATGCCCCTCATATTTTGGTGGGCCTATGCAAACAATAATTGCCACTCTAACACCGTTTTTACTGTGCTCCTTTGACTCTAATCCTTAAGAAAAACAACCCACTTAAACTTTTGAGGTTAACTTATACTAATATGCATGTGAATGGAAATGTAAAAAGGTACTTTGCCTTCAATGTTTAAGGAGTTACATAAGTTTTATGGCTTTAGATTGCTTTGTGTGCTGCTAAGAAATATTATGTACTACAATCTGGGGACTTGAGAGACAAAGTAATTATACATGGGTTCTGTTCTTATTTTTCTTAATGTTCTTTGGCTGAAAGTTCAAAGTTAAGATACCAGCAATAGGACTACAGAGAATTCTGTTTATGGGTGATTATCCTTCCACTATAACTTTATCATGTCGTCTTTCTTTGCATTTTTGTTCTCATAATTAAAAATAAAAAATTAATAAAAAATTTATTTTACTACTTCACACTATATTGATTTATTTTTAAATAAGAAAATAGAGGTACATATAAATTAATAACTTATCTAAAATCACTATTTTCTAATAAAATACAAGTATGGGTCAGAGAAAAAGTACAGTGGTTGAGACATGTCAGACTTGGGTCCAAGTCTGATAAAATTGCACATGATTTATTATGCATATTGGGCGAAGCAATGGAAGCCCTCAGCACTTTTGGATAATGCTGGAAGATCAGATTTGCCTAATCCAAGCAACAGTGCATCTGTTAGCACTTGTATCCCACCACTGTCCTGGTTGGCTGAGAGGGACCCTGTAAACTCACGAACACTTGTTGGAAGGCCAATCTCTCCCCAAAAAGAAAAAGATTAAGACCTAAATTAACAAACTTTCCGCGTTCCAGTGGTGTTTGAAAAATCACCTATCCCACTAATACAGAATTTCTATTTTTTAACAGAAGTCATGGGGTGTAATAAACCATACAGCAAGACAAACCTCATTATGTACATCACGTGTAACCAAGAATGAAACCTGAAAGCATAATTAGCCTGCAGCATAAATATTAAGATTTTTTCCCACAGAGTTAACAATTCTCTTTCTATCCATCCATAAAGGCTTATCTTGTATTTATATGTAACAAACATAACACATACTAGAACCCCAATTTTATGTTAAAGATGATTTAGGAAGTTCATCTAAAACACATCTTGGCATTAAATGATATTTAAAAACACACATTCACAAACTTTTGCATTATATAAAATTTCCCTTGTCAAAAACATGATCCATTGAGATCCATTTTTATTCTTAGAATAAGAATCTGTGTATTGTAACAGGGCCTTTAGCACATACAAATAGGGTATATATCTTTCTGCATTTCTAATCAAATATAAATATAGAAACACATATTAATTCAAAATTTAAAAATTATTGGGGCCAGAGTGGTGGTGCAGTGGTTGGGCAATTTGCCTTGCATGCTGCTGATCAGGATGGAAGATCCGCCAGTGTCCGACATGGTCCCCAAGCCAGGACTGATATCTGAGCACAAAGCCAGGAGTAACCCCTGAGAGTCATTGGGTGTGGCCCCAAAACAAAAAAAAAGTAAACATTATTAAAAACTAACATGTACCAAATTTAGAATACTCTTAATTTTTAAATAAAATAGATTTTGTGTATTTTGAATTTTTCAAGTTAAAAATATGTATTTTGTTATTCTTATGGAAACTACAACTGGCATTACCAGGGCGGGGGAAGGTAATATGTGTATGTGTAGTGCCAAGTTTAAAAACAAGTTATTTACACATACAATATTGAAGTTACATACCAGCTCCAAAGTAGAATTTTAAAAAAACCAACTTTGTGCAAAGCCCAAATGTTAAGGACTGTTTTTCACTTGATATTGTGATAGAGATGTTAAGAGTTAGTACTCACCCTAGATTGTGCTCAAGATTCATTCCTAATGGTGTTTGGAAATCACAGTCACAAATAAGCCGAGAATGCTAGATATTTCCCCCCCAATATATATTGTGGCAGAGAATCATATTAGAATTTTAATAAGGTTAGTATATCAAGATATTTTTGAGAATTAAAAAATACATACTGAAAAAATTAAATATAGGCACTAGAATGGGATCCTAGAGATTTATTTAATTTTACCTTTTAAAAATAAACAAAATTAAGATTTCTAGGATGAAAGTAACATTGTTGGACTAGTTGGTCTGCACAAGGGGTTAATAAGTGAAAGGATGAAATCAATGAGTTCAATTTTGTTCACAGTAGGCTCACATCTTCACACAGTTCCTGCAACACAATATGCAATCAGTATATGTTTACTGGATGAAGGCATTAAAAAATGAATGGATAGGAAATTACAGCAATCATGTATGTGACAGCAAGCAGAAAGGGAATCTAGGGGTGTAAGGAAAAAAGAATCTAGTAAGGTCATACAGAAATGGTAGTTATGGGAAATGGAAGAATCAAAGGGTCGTTCAAGTTTGTAATTAAGTGAAAGTACATAAATTTAAAGTGTATGTCTATGGAGTCTATAGAGAGACAGAAAGTATAATATGTGTGTAACCACCGATGTCATGCTGCCTGGTTCATATTGCACCCCTAATACTTTGTTAGCTAACCTGTAGGCAAGTCATTTAAATACCAAGAGCTTCAGTTTTCTTATGTTTAAAAGCATTAGGGGAAGAGAGGTATGGAGGGCACTGGTAAAGGGCTGTGTTCTTTTTGTGACTGAAACCAAACTATAAACATATTTATAATCATGGTGCTTAAATAAAAATATGATATTAAAAATAAAATAGTCAATTTATTGTCGTTTTCTTTAAAATTTTATCAGATAGTACATATCTTCTAAAATCCATTGAAATAGAAAAAGTGAAAGCATTTGGCAAACTGTCTTACATATGGTAGGCATCAGATTATCAGTACTGAAACTTCTAGGTTCTTTTGGTGTTTTTTTTTTCCACAGACCTACATTCATATTGGAGTATGTTCTTATTGATATGGTGAAGAAATAGTTGACAGTCTCAAGTATTTTTTCATAATAGAAAGCATACTATAAAAGAATAACGCAGGTACTGATTATCTTCTAACCCCTTATAAAAAGACATTGTTTAGAACATAATTTAATTAGAAAATAATAACTCTACACATTACAATTTATTGTTTACCCAATTACTCAATTTAAATTTTTTACACAAAAAGAAATCTAACTTTTGCCAATGATTCTGTATAAAAAGTCTTATTATAAACAAACTTTTGAATATGCTTCACCCTATTGTCATCAGCACAGAACTTTAAGCCTTTCAGAACTTTTTACCTTTGCACAGAAAAAGTGAACTGCAGTAGTTTCAAGCACAGAGGAATTAAATTTGTTAAGTTTTAACATTTCAACATGATAATTTCCATGAAATTTCCCAATCCTACAATGCTTTATGCAGACATAACACACATGCAAACAACCATATCAGCAAGGGAGGTGGAGGGAAAATTCAAGTTTTTGTACGGGAGACATTTCCTCTCACATTATCTTTATCATTTATTCAAGACATGCTAGTATATTTAAATAGATTAGGGACAATGAATTAACACAGAGATTACTTTATATGCCCTCCCCTATTTGATCCCTGTCACCTTTTTCCTCTCCCCTCTCTCCCTTCTCAAACTCAACCAGGTACCAGAGTTCACAGCAATGCATTCTCTGAGCTTCACATTGAATTGCCAGATTGGTTGGCCAAGTATCACCAGGCTCCCTGTACCCAAAAATAAACAAATATTGTTCTATTATTTTGTCAGTTATATCTTATCCATGTATTTATAAATGTACAATAACATAATGTGGAGACCTGCGTTCTGAACAGGGGGAAAGCCATTTTGTAAATGGTTCCATGTTAGCCTTATCTTTCTCCAGCCTAAATTTCCATTAGACACCACCCTGAGTTATCTGGCCATACCAGGTAACCTCTGAGGAAAGTACACGAAGGAGCAGTAAGAAGGTGTCCCAGACAACAACCAATCATTTTAAAGATCATCAGAAGCTAAAACCTCCTCAACCCCTCCCTATATAAACTGGCTGTGACCTTGTGGGTGGGGGTTACCTCTTATGGTAGGTGGCACTGACTAAGCCAGTTTGAAACTTGAGACTGAAAGAATAAAGTCTTTCTTTGCTTTGTTTCAATTGTGTGGTCTCATCCTTTGACCCAGACCCTAACAATGCTTTCCCTCAAAAAAAGTTTTCTGGAATTTTTAAGAAACTATGTCTCTGGGATCAGGCCGTGGCGCTGGAGGTAAGGTGCCTGCCTTGCCTGCGCTAGCCTAGGACCGGACCACGGTTCGATCCCCCGGTTCCCCATATGGTCCCCCAAGCCAAGAGTGACTTCTGAGCACATAGCCAGGAGTGACCCCTGAGCGTCACCGGGTGTGGCCCAAAGACCAAAAAAAAAAAAAAAAAAAAAAAGAAACTGTGTCTCTGAGTTTCATTGTTTTTACTCTAAGCTTAGCTTCTCAAAGTGAGTTTTATTCTTTTTTTCAAGGGAAAGAAAAACTTTTATATTTAAAAGTCATTACTTTAAGTTTCTTTTTCAAAAAAAATCAACCTTTAGCTCATGACGCCACAGTTTTCTTTTTTTAATTTTTATTTCTATTCATTGTGATGTTCTAGGGTTATTCCAACCTTTCAGGAACTACTTCTGGCAGGATAAGGGGACCACATGGGATGCCAGGGACCAAACCTGGTTTGGCCATATGCAAATGAAAAAGCCCTATCTGCAGTATTATCATTCCAGTGCTTTATTCTAAATTTATTTTAAATGTAAATGTAAATGTTTCTATATAAATACATTAAGGAGATTAAATGTAACCTCAGGAAGAAATGACTAGAAGGGCAGTGCTGTCAATCAAAAGCAGATTAGAATGACTGTTTCCTAGAATTAGTTTCCTATTACTTTAAAGTGACTGCTCTAATACAAGTAAGCATTAGTAAAGTATGAATTATGAGGCATATGTAGCAAATTACCTAACAAAATAATAAATGCCCTTTTATTTCATTTCTCATTTCTGAGTTATTGCTGATAAGCAGTCATCCCGCTTTTTTTTTAATTACATTTCACAGATTTTTTTGCATTTTGTGGGGTCATATGCTAAACTCTTGTCAAAGGAATAAGCTTGAAAATGAACTTATTTCATTCCTGCAGTTGATGAGTTGATGTATCTATTATGTCATTCCTTTTTTTTAAAAAAATAAGCTGGACATATTTTCCAAAGATTATTTTGTAAGCATGCCATTAAAGAAGACAGAACAAAGTCAGCTTGGGTTTCTGAAATCATGGGGAGAAAATGAAAATAACCATACTTCCTCCATCAAGTCAGTAGAAATGAATGTATTTTTATTATATTTGGATGGTTTATATCATTATAGCAACTAAAGTAACCTTAACTAATTCATGTAGTCTTATTACTGCACAGTAAAGAAACATTATCTTAATGATATATAATTAACATTTATATAAATAAATATTCCCATAAAGGATAATTTTACTTAGTAAAGTCAACAGATTCTTATAATTATTTATAATATATAATTTTAACATTTTTCTAACATTTATTAGTTCTATGTACTACTTGACATGAGTTATCACATAATTTTGAAAATCTTTACTATTGAAAAATGAAAGATGGAGAGGTTATAACTGATCTTGCTTGTATTGATATTAAAGAAGATATTTAAAAGCCTGCTTCATCTGGAATATTAACACCTGGCTACTAAGTAATGAGGCTATTAAGAAATAAACCCAATAGGATAAAAGAAATTTTGTAAATTCATTATTCATGCAACTAAGAAGTGTTTATGCATGGGATATTATTATAGTCAAGAATATGTAAAGTACATAAAACTTGACATGAATTATATAAAAATTAGTTGACATGAAGTATGTTAAAACTGAGTTGAGTTTGTAAACAATGATGTTTTAACACTAAAGCATAAAAGAACTCATATGGTTAGGTTCATAACAATATTTCAGAAACTCTGAGAGTTTAGATAAAAAGGCTACTCTAGGGAAGGAGTCAAAAAATATTCTTTGTACAAACTACATTGAATTTACCTCTCCATAAAAGAGAAGTGAAGAAAATGTTTCAACTGGATACAGAATCTATGATATAATTAAGGACAGGAAATTAGTGGTTAAAAAAAAAGAAAGACTAAAAGTACACATTTGGATCAGTTTACAGTAGATCTTGAATATCAAAGTTATTTTATTAAGCACATAAAAGATGCTATTAACAGAAATCTACCAGGTAGGTGAGTTTAATAATAAAGCAAGATTCCACTATAAGATTAGAATCTCAAAATGCCTTGCTGTGTCCT
>PVKC010031912.1:0-14387 GCA_004027635.1 Crocidura indochinensis | reverse complement strand
ACTATTGGTGGAAATGTTGTCTAGTTCAATCTTTATAATGAAACAACATGAGGATTTAACAAAAAAGTAAGAGTAGAACTCTCATAGAACCCAGTAATACTTCTTACTTCTCCTGGGCATCTACTCTCCCAAACAAAATATTAATTTGAAAGCATACTTGCATATCTATGTTTGTTGCAGCTTTTGGGACAATAGCCAAGATGTGGAAACAACACAAATGCCCAACTATAGATGAATGCATCAAGAATTTGTATATATATAATGGAATACTGGGCAGCTGTAGGAAATGATAAAATCATGAAATTTACCACTAAATGTGAGGATAACATGTTAAGTGAATTGAGTGGGAGGGAAAGGGATAGATACAGAATGACCTCTTATGTATGCAATTTAAAGACACAAAGGAAATGGAATAACAAATGGCTAAAGGCAACAGAATTGGGGAGTTGGTCTACAGAACAAGCTTACAGTGGGGGGAGGTTAGGGTAGGAATTTGAATTAGAGAAGCTTTTGTGGAGAAAGTGGATACTCTGATGGTAAGAATGGTGGTGAAATAATGTATATATGGGGCCATCATTAACAGCAATGTCAATTATGGTACCCCAATTAATGAATCGGGTGTTTTAAGCTAAGTTTGTAGCAATAGGTTTAATTTAATATGTATTTTTCTAAGGTTTTCAGAAGTTTAAGGTTTTTCTAAGGTTATCTGTGTATTCATTTATTGAATACATAAATGAATTCTCAGCTGGCACTGATTGATCTATTCTTCCAGCAGTTGATATTTTTGTTGTTTTGTTAATGTGTCTTTTCTCCTTTATGCTCTTTGCTCAAACTGGTAATCTCTTTATGCCTCTGCTCACATTCTTTTCTCCCTTTCTTGATGGTAACTTAAATGTCATGTCATCATGAACAGTTTACTAATGACCTTGGCTTAAGGGTTTTTCTTCTAGACAGATATTGATCTTTTCACCCATCATTGATGTATATATATACTGACAAAACAAAGGAGTAGAAACTATTAAATTATACAAACCCTTAGCCCAGGATTACATTAATGAGAATGCAAAGGAGGGAGAATTAGGCTAGGAGGAGGGAATAAAGAGATTGAACTGTGGTAACATTAGGGCAGTGATCAAGGGTCTTCGGAATTTCAGTGATTTACAGCTAAGATAAATTATATATATTCATTATATTATATTATAATATTATAAACATAATATATAATACTATATTGATATAATTTTTACATTGTATTTATAATTTATATAATAGACAATTATACATATTATATAAATGAAATATAGTCATAGTATATAATCATACTATATAATATCTAATACATATAATCATGATTATATTATAAATATCATATAACTATATAAAACCACATATAAATTATATAAACAAATATAATTATAATATATGTATTATATTAAATATGAATTATATAAATTATCATACTTATATAATACATCAAAAAATCATAAACGTCAACTCTATTGTAAACATGTGACACAAGCTATGAGTAAATTTTAAAAATGAGTTTGTTCTCCTTCTGTGTCTCTGTACTTCTAGATGCCTCTGGTAGCTATGCCTTCTGTGATGACTGTGCAAATGACCAATGCTAGAGATTTCAATTAGTAACAAAACTCAAGGATGTACTAGCCTTGCAAGATGGGCCCCTGTGAACCACTGTTGTCGCCATATGAGCTCAGATAAGCTTAGCAGATTCTAAGATTTGTGGACCCACATGACAATGCAACACCCCATAGTTTTAATTTTGATTTTCCAGTAGCAACACACAAAATAGTAAGCAAATTATTCCTGCCTGCCATGGGACTGTCTTCAGGAAAGTCGGAAAACTGATCACCCAACTTCAGGAAATTTTAGATTTGTGATGGAATATTGAATGCTAGCGATAACTGTATCATGAACTCTATATCAGTGTCTAAAATAAAAAAAAACTTAAAATAAAATAATATAATTTAAAAATGACTTTGCTAAAGAGACAAGGTGTGAAGGAGGAAATATAACCATAATTCATAAAAACTCCACCAGGATCTTAGGGTTTAAAGCATAGTATCATGATTAAAAGTCCAGTACCTGGGGCTGGGTGGTGGCGCTGGAGGTAAGGTGCTTGCCTTGCCTGCGCTAGCCTAGAACGGACCGCGGTTCGATCCCTGGTTTCCCATATGGTCCCCCAAGCCAGGAGCGACTTCTGAGCGCATAGCCAGGAGTAACCCCTGAGCGTCACTGGGTGTGGCCCCAAAACCAACCCCCCAAAAAAAAAACAGGAGCAATTTCTGAGCATGGAGCCAGGAGTAACCCCTGAGCACTGCCGGGTGTGACCCAAAAACCAAAAAACAAAAAGTCCAGTACCTAAAGTTCAGACTACCAGGTGCTTCTATTTACTAATTGAGAGGTACTGGGCAAGTTTCTTAATGACATTATGTATAGTTTCTTTATTTGTCAGATGAGAATAACACTCATTTTAAATATTGGTTAAAGGAATCAACTAATGGGTAGTTTTAGATTATTTAGAGGAATTTATTTTATAAGAGATCACACCTGAAAGTGCTCAGGAACTAATCCTGGCTTTGTGCTCAGGGTTCACTTCTAGCAATTCTCCGGAGACATTATGTAGTGCTATAGTTGAATGAACATCAAATGCATTCAAGGCAAATTCCTTACCTCCTGTACTATCTCTGACCCAACAAGGTGTCATATCCTTAAATGTCATTATCCGTTTTTTTTTTCTTAGTTAAGATCCAGTGGTGTTCAGGACTCATGCCTGGCAGTGTGAAACACAACTTTTCCATAGGTATCCCCTGAATATTTTTTAACATAAAGATCTAATAAAGAGACAATTGTCATTTATGTGTTTATTTTGAATTCTGTAACTGTGGACCTGTAAAAGAGCTTAATTATACTAATACTAATTAGAATTTATAAAATGTAACCATATGCTAGCTTGTAAAATAAGATGTTAATTATGGAGTCCTGGATGGGGCTGGATGATGGTGAGATGGAGAAATGGAGGGGCCTTTCTCTTCCAGCCTGGGCCATATGCCTGCAACTCCCTCCACAGGGCGTGTCTTCAGAGTTCAGGGTAGCATAGAGGAAAATACAACAATCAGGTTTCAGGAGACATCAACTTTATTCAGGCCCTAGCCACTACATGTGGCTCCTAAGATTTAAAACCTTTTAAGTCAGCTCCATAATTATCTCGGCATTCAAGCCTGTCTCTTCTCCCTCCATCCTGCTTCTCCCTCCATATTCCGCTGAATCCTCTCTGAATCCCCATCCTGTCCCTGAGGCAATCCTTTTGTTACCTAACAAAGACCTCTCCCAGAAATGGGCTGGTCTTACCAACAGGTAAGGTTACACAGGAAGAATGGGGAGTGAGGGTAACATTAGCTAATATAAAAATGGAGGGAAAGATGAGTAAAAATATAATAAAAATCAAAAATAAGTGTGATGATGCTAAAATATATTCTGTAATCTTCAGTAGTGGCATATTCAAACTTTCTAGAACTATCTTAAGAAGGTGGTGGGATGCCTGCTTTGGCATCCTAGGTTGTGAATAGGTGATGATAGCTACTTATCTCAGGTCATATTCAAACTTTTATGTAGGGTAGGAGAGCTCTTTACAGATCCTCCTTTGATATCAACTTTTCCAAGGTAGCTGCATTCTCCAGCTGGGCACTTTGAATGCAATCAAATTCTCTGTGGGAGAATAAGAGGATAAATGACTCACACCAAGCGCACAGGCAGTCAAAATATATTTGTTTTAGAACAACGAGTTTAAAATTTTAGTGGAGCAGATTTTAGTATTCTGATATCTACATTTTAGTAGTGCAATTGGAATGATATAAAGTCTATCAAAATACAATTTCCAATTTGATATGCATTATGAACATCAATCTACTATTTTTGACCCCTAAGAAAACAACCCTTAAAGGTTTACTCTTTCAGACATACTCACAAGTAGAGACAGGTGCCTATCTTTTTTTTTTCATATAAGCAATGCATTTTGAGAAAATTATTTGTATTACATGATAAAAATCTTCTACAGGTTGAAACTAGTACTTACTATGTGCAGCACATATTTGAAACCCTGAGATTTTCATCTATGGGCTTTAAGAAAAATTAAAGACATTACTGTAATAAGGCCCAGAGACAATAGAATTAGGGCCGAGAGGACAGGAAGGACTGGCTCACAATTTGAAGCTCACCACAAAGAGTGGTGAATGCTGCTAGGGAAATAACTATACTAACAACTAACATGACAATATTAAAGAATGAGAAAAGTAGAATGCCTGTCACAATATGATACAGGGTGGGGAAGGAGGGGGGGGCATTCATGGTGGGAATGTTGCACTGGTGAAGTGGGAGTATTCTGTTTATGACTGAAACCCAAGTACAAACGTGCTTGTAATCATGGTGTTTAAATAAAGATTTATATATATGTATATATATATATATATAAAAGAAAACACAAACATAAACCAATGGAATTAGTAAAAGCTCAAAATTCATGTTACAATTTTTATTCTCATATTGTTATTTTCTTACATTTCATGGTGCTTTCTGCTATTTTGGTGTGATCCCTGTAAGTAGATATTAATGTCTAGTAATTTTTTTATTTCAAAAAACCTGTTAACGATCAACCTTAGAATTAAAAAGAAATAATCTTTTTTTTTTTGGTTTTTGGGCCACACCCAGTGATGCTCAGGGGTTACTCCTGGCTATGTGCTCAGAAGTCGCTCCTGGCTTGGGGGACCAGATGGGAAACCGGGGGATTGAACTGCACTCCATCCTAGGCTAGCGCAGGCAAGGCAGGCACCTTACCTCCAGCGCCACCGCTCGGCCCCAAAAAGAAATAATCTTTTAAAAAATATTTGGTAACTTACTTTGATTCAAGAATTAAAAAGTACTATATCATAAAAAAGAGACCCTGAGATTTAAAAAGTATAAAAATATTAGAGTGATATGACTTTTAGAACATTTTTAACAGTATGAAAATATAATTTTATGGCCAGCACTAAAAAGATTTTCTTAGTATAAAGAATCTTATTGTTATTATCTTAAAAAATTTATGCCATGTAAGAAACCTCCCTTCTAAGACAGAAGGCACATATTTTTAAAAACTTTTTTAAACCCAGTTTTAAAACATACCGAGAGGGCACAGAAGGTAGGGCATTTGCCTTGCATGCAGATGACCTGGGTCTGCTCTCCAGCATTCCATATGATTCTCTGAGCCTTCCAAGAGTAATTTCAAGAATAAATCCTGAGCACTGCTGGGTATGCCCCCCCCCCCCAAATATACTACTATTTGGCAGGGAAATTGGCATTCTACTTGGAACAGTTTTTATTTTGGTCCTTATGTTATTGAAAAACTACAAGAGTTTCCTGTTATGAATAAATGTTGAATGTGGTACCCGAGATATCTAACATTCACATTATGCTAAAATTGGTGCTTATGCCTCTCTAGTCTCACTGGCTTGCAGTTGTACTCTTAGCCAACTACATATGCACTCCAGTCCCATTATCTTGACTTTTGCTTTCTGATAGCACTCCCATTGCCTCCCCCACCCCACCTGCCAATCTCCAGTTTGCAATATTCTTTCACTACGTGTCAATGTAAGTTAGCTCGTTCCCTTTACCTCTTTTTTTTTTTTTCTATAAGAGCCATTCTTAGAAGATCTGGGTGAGGCTCTAAGGAACCACCAAGGTCACATTCAGTTGTGACCCTGCAGTTCCAGAGTCTTGCACATGTGATTCATATGTTCTACCCCTTGAACCATTTCCTTACCTATGTCTATCTCTTTAGATCTTCAGTCAGTATGATATTCTTAATGACTTCATCACTGTCTCTTATGACTTAGATAATACATTAATAATTTTCTTTTCTTCTTTAGATCTTGAAGAAGGACCCAAAGAATTACAGCCCAAATATCTCGATTCACCAAGCCATTACTAGCATTATGATTTGATGTCTGATATCATGTCCTCCTTTCCCCTCAACTTCTTGAGTCCTAGAAGCCCCAAGTACTACAGGGGTGGTTCTAGTGATCTCCACATCACAGTGTTCAATCACATAGCAGCGCCTGAGTAGTTCTGCATCTATGGATTGCAGTTCTGGCTGAGATTTGAGGCTTGGCCCCTGGGTCATTTGAACATTTTGGAGACCCCTAGAAAAATGATGTTTCACACTTGACTTCTCTTTTTTCTTTTTAATACTTACTTGTTTACAACTATCTCTTTCCCCTTCAGACTGTGAGCTTCTTATAATTAGAAACAGAAAAGTCTTGTTTACACATATTATTTCAGGACCTAGAATCTGTCTAATATTTAAAAAACAAGAAGTTAATGGGAAAATGCACCTAAATTTTTTTTACCCATGAGTAGGTATTTATGAGTATGTCTAATATACTCTATACCTAGAAATAATTGCATTTCAAACAAAAGAATGAATCACCATTTAAAGTACAGGTGCATAGAAATGACTCATTGTTTTTGTAATAGTCTATATTAATTTCAGAAGCTCATTCATATTCATTTTATAATCCTTTCCTTCTTTACTGTTTTTTTATAAACTATATAGTCATATTCAGGAATAACTCTGTTGGCTTCTAATTCTTTTTCAGGGCTCCATTGTGGAGTCTGCTTGTGATACTGCTGACCTTTCTTTTGTTCACTGTCTTGCCCTTATGCAGCCCACTCCAAATATTTAATATATCAACAAAACTGTGTCTTTCACCAAGGACATTTATTAGCTATTTAAATTTAAATTTGTCAAAGTTGAGATGTTTAAACTTAAATTGATCAAAGTCCATGTGGAAAAAAAACTGTGCTGTTATGTGGAAATAAAACAGAGTTGTTTTTCTGTGCAGATAAGTATATAGAGTTATCCAGGACACTGATGTTACAGGATCATATGCTTTTCTCAGGAGTTCAGTTTAGTTCCATGAAACAGAAAATTCAACTAATGGTGGCTTCACCAAGACTAGGATTAATTAATTAATTGATTTTTCTGGGTTACACCTGGCAGTGCTCAGGGGTTACTCCAGACTCTGCACTCAGAAGTTTCTCCTGGCAGGCTCTGGTGACCATATGGGATGCTGAGAATAGAACCCCGGTTCTACCCAGGTCGGTTGCATGCCCAGGGCAAATACCACTGCACTATCTCTGTGTCACGAAAAGCCTGGATTGGTAGACCTAGGTGTCTGACTTGACATATTTGTGATTCTTTGGGCCTTTTCTCATCTAAAGAATAAAAAAAGAAGAACTAAGGATAAATATGAAGGCTAATTAAGTCAGAGTCTTTTTTTTTTTTTGAGCATCTCCAGAATTTCCAACTTCTTCCATGTCCATAGTGTTGTCATATGTCCTTTGACACCTTTTTCTTCTTGAGCATATGGATGCTGCTAGTAAAACTGGAAAGCTATTAATTGGGTGGGGGGTGGCTATTGAGTAGGCAACTAGCAATCTCTGACAAAATATAACAGAAAGGTAGATAAAAATTATTTTTATGTTTTTTTTTCTCACAGAAATGACATATCCAGAGGAAGATTTGGGGAAAATATGTATAGAAATGTGCTTTAACTTTTTTGAAAGAATATAAAAAAATACCCTTATCATATAAGCTAGTCTGTAATTATAGATGAGCTAAGAATTTATATTGAGTTATACTGCAAAGAATAGAGTACAAGCCATATGTTTTTATCTGTTGAGCAACAAGACTATTCAGGAAAAGTTCTAAATATTAAAATCACAGATTTAAACTGTAGCGTGTAATAATTTTGGATGGGTCAGTATGAATCATAAAGTCATAGAACTTAATGTTATAATTATTATTATTTCTACTATATAGCTAAGATCCATTAATGATTTGAATGGGTATATTATAAGGTAGTTTATATAATTAAATGATTATATTTTATAAATAGTGTGACTATCTGTGAAGAATATTACAAATGATGAACTTAATATGTTATTATAAATAAATTTACAATTAGCTTAATGCAGAATTACTTGGAAGGTTTTCTATAATAAAATTAAAATTCTATAAAAATATCTTTTCTATAATAAAATTATAAGTTTTCTATAATAAAAAGTTTTCTATAATAAAATTAAAATTGACTAAAAATATCTTAGTCACTCAGAAAATGTATTGGTAGTTATTGGAAATTACGATTTAACATTCCTAAGGAAAAAATTGAAGGCATTACATTTAAATTTCTTTTATTCTAGTATCTCTTAGGAAATGACTTTTTGGAGGCTTATTATGATGCTATAAGACTAGTATAAATGGAATAAAAGAAATAAAATCCCAAGGGAAGCAATACACTTTAATTTTTAAATGTGGCCTTACAGTTTACAATAATGTTTTTTATCCCAGGGGAAAACTTTTTTTATTCTACCTTTTCTTAATTTTAAATGAACCAGAACCATTTAGTGTTTGAATTAGCACTGTACAGTGAATTGTAGTTACTTTTGCTTTATTTTATTTTAAATGAGGAGTAAAGAAAACTGTCTTATTTTCAATAATTTTGTATTTCAAGAAATACAGATATAATGATAATTTAGATTAAGGCTCAAGGTACACTTTGGATTAAGGAATTTTAGATTTAAATTAAGGGTGTGACTCACTTGATAACTGCAATCAGGAAGCTATTAGTTTTATGAGAGAACTATAAGTCTAATCTACTAACTTCTTTTGTGGTTAAAGGCATTTCTGGAGGATAAACAAAATTCTCTGGCTATTTTGAAAGAAGTAAATGCCAAATGAATTATGGGAAGAGAGTAACATTTGGCAACAGTCTAGAAGGTGCAAAATTGAGAGAATAGCACTACAGAGGGAGAGTTCTTTGAATGCATGCTCAGTGCGTGAGTATAGAGACATAACTGCATAGAGGCAGTTAGAAGAAGTGCTTGGTGGTGGTACTGAGGGTGACATGAAGGGTTTCTTATGGAAAAGGACTTTTTATTTCATTGATAGTGAATGGCTAGTAAGTTTTTGCTGTGTACATATGTGTTTATGTATGTAGTGTGTGCTCGAATGCGTGCACATGTGTGTAGTTCTTGGGATTGAACCAGGGACTACCACGTGTGAGTCAAGTGTTTCATCACTATTCCACATCCCTGGACATGATAATTTTAAAAGTTGTTCAGAGACATCATCAAAGTCAATTTTAATGAATGACAGTAATGACAATTAAGACAAGCTGATATGATAGTGATTTTTGGTAAAGAGTTCACCAGAAAACTAGTGCTGCTAGTGTGTTGATGTGATGTGAGGAAGATGTGGAGAGTGACTTTAAGGACACTGTTTGGAAGGTGGCTTTTTTTTTAAGAGTAGGTGATCTGATTTTGGAAGCATGTGTGTTTGAGGATATTGGTAGTAACTGATATATCTAGTTTGGAAAATGATGTTTACAAAATTTAACAAGGCTAATCATTTAGGTAGTACAAAGGTGGTTGTTTTTTGGGGAGCCACACCTAGCTGTTTTCTGGGGTTACTTTTTTAAAATTAATATCTTTATTTAAACAAACATGATTGTGGTTGGGTTTCAGTCATGTAAAGAACACCCCCCTTCACCAGTACAACATTCCCATTCCCAATATCCCAAATCTCCCTCCTCCCTACCCCACCCCAGCCTATACTCTAGACAGGCTTTCTACTTCCCTCATTCATTCACATTGTTAGGATAGCTCTAAATGTAGTTATTTCTCTAACTACACTTATCACTCTTTGTGGTGAGCTTCATGAAGTGAGCTGAAACTTCCAGCCCTCCTCTCTTTTGTCTCTGAAAATCATTGCAAAAATGTCTTTCATTTTCCTTAAAACCCATAGACGAGGGGGACTATTCTGCATTTATCTATCTCCCTCTGACTTATTTCACTCAGCATGATAGATTCCATGTACATCCATGTATAGGAAAATGTCATGAGTTCATCTCTCCTGATGGCTGCATAATATTCCATTGTGTATATGTACCACAGTTTGTTTAACCATTCATCTGTTGAAGGGCATCTTGGTTATTTTCAGAGTCTTGCTATGGTAAATAGTGCTGCAATGAATATAGGTGTAAGGAAGGGATTTTTAAATTGTATTTTTGTGTTCCTAGGGTATATCCCTAGGAATAGTATAGCTGGATCATATGGGAGCTCAATTTTTAGTTTTTGGAGGAATCTCCATATCACTTTTATGGGTTACTCTTGGCTCTGTGCTCAGAAATTACTCCTGGTAAACATGAGCGACCATTTTGGATACTGATGATAAAACCCAGGTTAGTCTTGTGCAAGGCAATTGTCCTACCTGCTGTACTATTGCTCTGGTTCTGGTTGTTTATTTTATTTATTTGTTTGTTTTTGATTTGGGGTCACACCTGTTTGTGCTTAGGCTCTGGTGGGCTGGAGCAACCACATGGGGATCAAACCTGGATCAGTTGAGTGCAAGGCATGCACCCTACCTACTGTACTATTGCTCTCATCTTAAAGTTGTTTTTTTTATCGTTAGTTTTGTGGTTCTGCAGCTTGAATGAGGACCTCATACAAGCAAGGTAAGTGCTTTACTACTGAACCACATCCCAAAACCTTACAGAGAAGATGTTTTGAAGCAAAATAACAAGTTCAATTTGTTATATAAATTTTCAGGAACATTTCTCTAGCAGACAGTTGGTGATATGATTCTAGATGCTAGAAATTTAATCTTAGAGATATTTTATTTATCTCCATATAGATAATAGTTGGTGAAGACCTAGAAGAAAGATATACTGTAAACATTTTGCATGCCAACTGAGACAGGGAGATTAAATTACTTATTTAAAGCCATGATAAATTAAAAAAAGTCAACATCTATTCCAGGTCTCTGATCCCAGTGCCTAGTATTTAATTTCTCTGAGCTTCAATTTCTGCATACATAAGGTGAAAATAATGGTACCTTCCTTATATTACTTATGATTAATAAGATAATATATACTTGTAATGACTCAGATTTGCAATCAGTGTCATAAACTTTCTGCTAACTTTCCTTTTTCCTAGTGATAGATACAAAATTATCTCTCTCATGTAGGGCATAAAGAACAAAGTATAACAAATATTCAAAGGCAACAGAAACTGAGAACTGGTCTTTAGTGTGAAACTCAACATAGGGGAAAGAAAGAGGGGAACAGGATGGGGAGAGCCATTGGGACAGTGGGGGAGGAAATTGGACATTAGTGGAATGTGTGGCTCTAGAATGTGTTATGCATAAAACCCCACCATTACAGTATTGTTAGCCATGGTGTCTGGAACAAATAAAAACAATTTTTCATACAAGTTAAATATCTTTGAATGCTTGTGTGAAGCCTCTTTGGTTACCTTGGCATTTGACACACAATAGACTTTCTGGGAGCTGCATTGTTTCATATGCAGTGTTCAAAATCATGAATGTCATTGTCCCAAATTACCTTGTAGGGAAATAGGATTTTGTAATTAGGAAGAGCTGAAAGTTATCATTTATGTTAGTAATTAATTTTAATTACTTTATATAAACACTGTGATTACAAGATTGTTTATTAAACAATTGGTTATTTTTTTAAACAGATACAAAGTTGTTCATGATTGAGTTTGTCATACAATATACAACACCTCACTCCAGTGTGGATTTCCTGCCACCAGTTTCCCCAGTTCTCTTCTGCCCTTCCCCATGCCTGACTATGTGCAGACATTTTCCATTTTCCTTCTCTCTTCTCTCTCTCTTTCTCTCTCCTTTCATTTCTAATTTTTTCTATTTTTAGACACTGGTTTGCAAGATTGTTACTTAGGGGTATTGTGCCTATGCCACTTTATCTTCTTTTAGCACTCAGCTCTTGTTCAGAGTGATCATTTACAGCTATCACTGTCATAGTAGTCCCTTTCTGCTCGCTCTTGTGTTCTCTTTATGGCAATTTTTTTATCATCCTGGCCCTCCTCTCTATTGTGTCTGGATATTATTACCATACAATCTTTTAAAAATATCTCACAAGTGAGTGAGTTCATTCTATGTCTATCCCTCTCCCTCTAATTAATATTTCCCAGCATAATACTCTATATATCCATCCACATATATGCAAATTTCATGTTTTTCCTAACAGCTGTGTAATATTCCATTGTGTAGATATACTGCGTTTTTGTCTCCTCTCATCTGTTCTTGGGCACTTGGGTTGTTTCCAAATTCTGACTATTGTGAATAGTGCTGCAAAGAATATAGAAACGCAGAGGGCTTTTTTGCATTGTCGTTTTGGGCTTCTAGGGTATATTCCTTGGAGTGGTATTGTTGGGCCATATGGAAGTTCAATTTTTAGTTCTTTTTGAGGAATATCCATATAGCTTTTAAAAAAAGGATGGACCAGTTGATATTCTCTCCCCCCCCCCACTCCACATCTACTCCAGCTCTGGTTGTTCTTGGTCTTTGTGATGTATGCCAATCTCTGTGGTGTAAGATGATATCTCATTGTTAATTTGATTTCCACCTTTCTGCTGATTAATGATGTGGAGCATTTTTTTCCTGTGTCTTTTGGATACTGTTAATTTTTTTTTCTTGCTAAGCCCTACCAGTGCCTTGTATATTTTGGATATTTATTCCTTATTATATGGGTATTGATTGAATAGTTTATCCCATTCTGGGGTTAGTCTTTATATTCTGTCATTTCCTTTGAGGTGCAGAAACTTTTTAGTTTAATGTAATCCCATTTTATTAAATTTTTGCTTCACAGGTGGTATTTTATCCTTGAAGAAACCTTTAGCTTCCATGTCATATGTATTTCCTAAATTTCCCTCTATGTACTTTATGGTTTCAAGTCTGATATCAAGGCCATTAATCCATTTTGATTTGAATTTTGTGCACAATATAAAGAAGTCTGAATTTACTTTTTTTTTTTTTGCATATAGTTGACCAGTTTTCCTAACACTACTTGTTGAAGAGGATTTACTTGCTCCACTTCATTTTTCTTGCCCCTTTGCCAAAGATCATATACCTGAGGGTCAGTCTTAAAGTATTATTAATTTTTAAATACCATAATATAATAAGATTACTCAAGTTTAAATTGAGTTTTGTGTGTTATACTATGATTGAGGGAATGAGGATGATTTAAAAGACATAAGATGATTATCTTTATGCTATTGATACCAAAAAGAGCTGATAAATAGAGCTGCAGTGTTCCAATATCTTTACCACTCAGAGAGATTACATTTCATCTGAAGAGAAGGCAGGATATTTCATTAAAGAGAATTGCAGTTATCATCAAGGGAAAAGAAGTTTATGGGACAGAATCAAAGGAGAAGAGTTCAGAAACTACAGCAAATGAGTGTATATTAATCGGAGAGTCCCTAGGTTCAGAGGGTTAAACATGTGTATAAATTGGTAATTCAGAAGAAATGAAAAGTGAAAAGTATGAGAAGCTCAGAGAAAGTTATCTTTTATGATATCCTTAGGCTGTTATTTTTGCAATGCCATATAAGACCTTGATTAAAACCTGCTATTAGAAATAAAAATATCTAAACTAAATCGAAAAATGTAATGCTTGAGCCAGTGGCATAATTTGTATGTTCAGAAGGAAACATTAATGGTAATTAGGACACAGTGAGAAGGGAGGCGGACAGAGAAAGATTTACAAGAGCCCACTGTGATATGTGCTGTGCCTACGGCCATGCTGGGACCTTGGGAGGAAAAATGGTGCAGCCAAGATCTTTGTGAGAAAGAATTGGGAGCAATTACTGTGTACTCTTTTACTGTGTACCTTTCTCTGGCAAGTAGGTTTCATCTATTTCTGGTGGCAAGGAGAATCAAGATTAATTCAATTTCTTTTGGCAAATGCATAGTCACTATCATTTATTTCAATGGGATTGTAACATAACATAAAAAGTTAACTGATATTTTCCAAAGATGTACACTATCCAGTTTTTAAGAAAATAAATTGTTTGTAAAACATAATGATCAGTGTATGTCTGTGTAATTTTTCCCTTGAAACACAAACATTTAGTGGGGGTTGGGGTGCAATTTGGGTCAGAGCCTATAGTACAAAGTGTTTGCTCCTGGTTCTGTGCTTAGATTTTACTTCTGGCTCAGGGATCATTCCTAGAGGTACTCAGAAAACTGTAAGTGGGGTCAAATCAGGGTTGGTCACCTGCAAGGCAAATGTTTAACTCTTTTGTTATCTTTCTGGGCCCTTGAAATTCAAATTTTAAGGAAAAACGAAGGAAAGAATCCTCCCTCCCTTCCTTCCTCCCTCTTTTCCTTTCTTCCTTCCTCCCTCTTTTCCTTCCTTCCTCCCTCCCTCCTTCCCTCCCTCTCTCCCTTTCTTTCTTTCTTTCTTTCTTTCTTTCTTTCTTTCTTTCTTTCTTTCTTTCTTTCTTTCTTT
>PVKC010031911.1:0-14399 GCA_004027635.1 Crocidura indochinensis | reverse complement strand
TGTCTCTTTTTTTTTTTTTTTTTTGGTTTTTGGGCCACACCCAGTGACGCTCAGGGGTTACTCCTGGCTATGTGATCAGAAGTCGCTCCTGGCAGACACGGGGGACCATATGGGAACCGGGGGATCGAACTGTGGTCCGTCCAAGGCTAGCGCAGGCAAGGCAGGCACCTTACCTGCAGCGCCACCGCCCGGCCCCATGACTCTATTTTTTAAATCTATTTTCTCTCAAAGCAAAGGACAGTTTTTCTAGTTTACTGAAACTAGGAATTTTTGTGAAAAAAATTTGGAGAACAGAGAAAGAGGAGAGAAAGAGGGAGAGAGAGCAAGAAGGGAGGAGAGAGGGAGAGGAGAAAGGAAAGAGGGAGAGAAAGGAAGAGGGGAAAGAAGAGGAAAGTAGGAGAGAGAGAAAGGAGAGAGAGAAACATGAGCTGTACCAAAAGCCTCTTTTGGGGGGAAGAGATAAGTAACTTAAGCTTTTTCCTGCAGTTTTGATTCATTTATCTTTTGCTGAATTCCATGAGATTTCTTTAAAATCTGAAGATACGGTTCTTTTCTTTTCCTTTCACAGTCCAAATAAAGGTTTTCTATAAACCTGTCACCAACTCATTACTCATGCTGACAATTTTAGGCAATTTTTAACCTTAAGACTTTTTTTGTTTGTTTGTTTTGGTTTTTGGGCCACACCTGGTGACGTTCTGGGGTTACTCCTGGTTATATGCTCAGAAGTCGCTCCTGGCTTGGGGGACCATATGGGGAACCGGGGAATCGAACAGCGGTCCGCCCTAGGCTAGCGCAGGCAAGGCAGGCACCTTACCTCCAGCGCCACTGCCCAGCCCTTAGTCTTACATCTTACATGTAAGCCTTACATCTACAACTTTTTTTTGTGTGTGGTTTTTGGGTCACACCCAGCAGTGCTCAGGGGTTACTCCTGGCTCCATGCTCAGAAATTGCTCCTGGCAGGCACGGGGGACCATATGGGGCACTGGGATTCGAACTGATGACCTTTTGCATGTAAGGCAAATGCGTTACCTCCATGCTATCTCCCGGGCCCCACATCTACAACTTTTAACTAGTATGCATACCTTCTCTCTCCCACCCAGACCACAAAATCACTCAATACACCTCAAACACTGCTGAAGAGTTGATTCAGAAGTCAATATAGATTTTAAATACATTGGATAAATGACCAATATAGAACACTACAGGGTTAAAAAAAAGGTGACTTTTAGTTGTAGTCACATAATAGCTTCAGGAAAAGCAGAGGTTCATACTATTTTATATTTAAATAATTTATTACTTGAAAAAGTTTAACTTTTAACAGTCTTCACTTTTCTTTTTTTTTCTTGTTTTGGGGGGGCCACACCCGTTTGATGCTCAGGGGTTACTCCTGGCTAAGCACTCAGAAATCACCCCTGGCTTGGGGGGACCATATGGGACGCCGGGGGATCGAACCATGGTCCTTCCTTGGCTAGCACTTGCAAGGCAGACACCTTACCTCTAGTGCCACCTCACCAGCCCCGAGTCTTCCACTTTTCTTTTCTTTTTTTTTTTTTTGGTTTTTGGGCCACACCCAGTGACGCTCAGGGGTTACTCCTGGCTATGCGCTCAGAAGTCACTCCTGGCTTGGGGGACCATATGGGAGCCGGGGGATTGAACCGCGGTCGTTCCAAGGCTAGCGCAGGCACCTTACCTCCAGCACCACCGCCCGGCCCCAAGTCTTCACTTTTCAATGTCATGGTTCCAATGAAATTTTTTTGAATGTGAAACACTGCAGTTTTCTTTTGTTTACTGATCAGATTTTACCTTTACTGTTTAGGACATAAAGGACCCTATTCAATAAGTCAATGTAGTACCACTGCAAAGGGCAAAAATATTTCAAAACTGGGTTGGAGAGATAGCACAGTGATAGGGCATTTGCCTTATTTGTGGCTGACCTGGAAGGGACCCAATTTGATTCCTAGTACCCATATGGTCCCCCAACCTGCCAGGGGTGATCTCTGAATGCAGAGCCAGGAATGACCCCCAAGTGCTGCTGGGTGTGGTCCAACAACCAATTAATCAATAAAAAATAAAGTTAAAATTTTTTAATTAAAAAATAGTTCAGGGGCCGGGCGGTGGTGCTGGAGGTAAAGGTGCCTGCCTTACCGCGCTAGCCTTGGACGGACCACGGTTCGATCCCCCGTGCCCCATATGGTCCCCCAAGCCAGGAGCAACTTCTGAGTGCATCGCCAGGAGTAACCCCTGAGCGTCATTGGGTGTGGCCCAAAAAACCAAAAAAAAAAAAAAAGTTCAAAACTGCTACAAGAAAGTTTTTCTACAAAATAACATACAAAATGTATGGACTTACCTCTTTCAATTATAAAAGCAGCTAATGAATTGCTACATTTCAGATATTCTGAATGATTAGAAATTAGCTGATTAAATGTTTCTTGAACAATCTGTGAAATTTTTGCATATTGAACATTTCTTCCTTCTAAAGAAGAATAAAAATGAATTTTAAAAACACTTAATTTTTCTCAGAGGTCTCAATTATTCTAATTATGTCCTTATAATTTAGTAAGATAAAGATTTATAGAGGCTATGAAAAAAGTTGTGATCTACATCAAGATGAGAACTCAGGCATTCAATTTTAAAGTAAAAAAGCTACTGAGCTTTTTTTGTTTGTTTGTTTGTTTGTTTTTTGGGGGGGTGGTCACACCTGGCTGCACTCAGGGGTTACTCCTGGCTCTATGCTCAGAAATCGCTCCTTGTAGGCTCAGGAGACCATATGGGATGCCAGGATTCGAGCCATCATCCTTTTGCATGCAAGGCAAATGCACTACCTTCATGCTATCTCTTTGGCCCCGCTATGAGCTTTTTTGATACAGTATTTCCTTATGAATTATCTTAGCATTGTACAATGATTTATAATTGATGAAACAGTCACTGAGAATTCTAGTAATTTTTTACTTACAGGAATATTCTATAAATTGAAAGACAACCAACAGTTCACTGAATTATTACAGTCATACCTAATCCTTAGGACAACAAAAATATTATTGGTACAATTTGGAGACCAATATACAGGTTCCTTATAATGTTAAGAATATAATATAGGGGGGCCGGGCGGTGGCGCTGGAGGTAAGGTGCCTGCCTTGCCTGTGCTAACCTAGGACGGACCACGGTTCGATCCCCCGGTTTCCCATATGGTCCCCCGTGCCTGCCAGGAGCGACTACTGAGTTAATAGCCAGGAGTAACCCCTGAGCGTCACTGGGTGTGGCCCCCCCCAAAAAAAAGAATATAATATAGTGCTTACAAAACTATAGTCACTAGTTATATGCATCTACTGCTCATTAATTACTCTGTAATTAATTTACTGTATAAAATCATCTAATCTTCAAAAACTCCTACTGGTAATTACTAATAAGATTATTTTCACATATAATGTATACAAAGTAAGTGGTTCCAGTTCACTCAACTAATAACTTCCAGTGTCTTTGTAGTTTGTGGAGGTATTTAGCATTAAGACTTCCATTAAGGTTATATGAAATTAATGTTCCAGACAACCACAAAGCAGTAGGAAGACCATATAGATTTTATATTAATTTCAAGTCCACCAAAGCATTCTCAAAAAAGCAGCTATATTAAATTGATAAACCAGATAGACCCTTTACTTTTCTATTTAAATTTTTTATTTTTGGGCCATATCTGGTGTCGTGCAGTGTTTACTCCTGGCTATATGCTCAGAAATCGCTCCTAGTATGGGGGAGCCATATGGGATACTGGGGATCAAACACAGGTTGGTCTTGGGTCAGCCACATGCAAGGCAAATGCCCTTCTGCTGTGCTATCGCTCCAGCCTCATTGGCTTTTATTTTTATTTATTTATTTATTTATTTATTTTAGGTTTTTGGGTCACATCTGATGGTGATCAGGGATTATTCCTGACTCTGCACTCGCTCCTGCAGGCTCAGGGGACCATATGGGATGCCGGAATTCGAACCACTGTCCGTCCTGAATCAGCTGCATGCAAGGCAAAGCACCTACAGCTGTGCTATCTCTCCGGCCCCTTTTCTATTAAAATTTTTTCTTTTTTAATTTTAGGAACCTTTATTTACAATACCGTTAATGGTAGGGGTTCTTGCATAAATTGTCCAGCACCACAACCTTCACCAATGTCTCAGTACCTCATCCTATTCTTCTCTTATTTTTTATAATAGACCATTCCAGGGCTGGAGAGATAGCACAGCAGTAAGGCGTTTGCCTTGATTGCGAATGACTCAGGAGGAACCTGGTTGAATCCTGGCACCCATATGGTCCCCTAGCCTGCCAAGGCTATTTCTGAGCGCAGAGCAGGAGTAACCCCTGAACATCACTGGGTGTGGCCCAACAACCAATCAATCAAATCAGTAAAATAAAAAAAAAAAAAGACCATTTCTTCCATTTTTCCTTTCTTTGTTCTCTAATGGTTATTCCTAGTTCTATGTTAAGGGGTTAGTCCTGAAGGTTCTTGGGGTACCATATGGGATGCTGGGTATCAAACCCAATTGGTCACATGCAAGGTAAGAGACCTACCCACTGAACTATTAATGTGGCCCCTCCACTACAAATTTTTAATTGGGTTTAATTCTTCTGAAGGAGATCATAAAGAATTTTCCTACCATAATGTATTTTTGAAACATATACTGGTTCAGGTGAAACAATAGGTTCTGCAGGGATTGGAGGAGGACCTGTAAATAAAGAAAAATGCAATGATGAATATTTGGCCTATGTTCTGTATCACGCTTTACTGGTCAGTGATTTAAAAACCAAAAATATTTACTTTTGTCAACTCTTTGCTATCAAATATCTATTAGCTCAGGTTTGAGCTCACATTAGCTCACCCTTCTTTGCAAATTATGAAGCAAATTATACAAATTTCTAGATTTCATAATCTTTTGTTACTATATAGCGTGTTCTGTAATAGATATGTTATAAGAATGTGGTTAACATGAAACTTGTTCTCTTCTTGGAGGGGGCACAATTGAGAATGATTATGGGTTTTTTCCTGGCTCTGTATGCTGGTGTATAAATTATTCCTGGTGAACTTAAGGGACCATTTAAGATGAATTAGATTCCAGGGACCAAACCTGGTTGGGCTGCATGCAAAATAAAAATCCTACCCACGGTAATGCTATAATTCCAGCCCCCTGGCATTTGTTTTAGAGCAGGGGTGCAGCTCTCCGTACAACATTTTGTGGCCCTGCCCTAAAGGAATCGTGTTTTGTTTTGTTTTAGTTGTTTGGGTCACACCCCCCAATGTTCAAGGCTTACTACTGACTTTGCACTCAAGGATCACCCCCAACTTTGCCTCCTGCGGCCCCCAGGTAAATTGAATTTGAGACCCCTGTTTTAGAGGCTTATAAATACTTTCCTATCTTCAGTAATACTTTATAAACATCTTAATTTGGTATCATGTCAAAATGATAATTTAAGATCCTATTTTATCTGTTTTCCTATTTCCTGGGAAATGACATATCCAATGCTTTCAATCCCATTCTTTCCAAATTGGTTCTCAAGTTAGATAACTGGATAAAAACAAGAGAAATGGAAGAAAAAGTTGAAAGAACTTAAAATAAAGAGGTTATAGGCAAAGTTCCAACCAGAGTCATCACTTTTTCCTCAAGAATCATTCAAAAGGACAAATTAAAAAGAACTGCTGATCTGGACTTTATAATAAGAGGTGAAATCATTATACAGAAATTAGAATACTGACGAAGAAAATTCCAACTGTTGGTATATACACAACTTCTGATAAGCTTCTTGAACTTTAAAAATTCAAAGGAGGATTTTCTTTTTCAGGTAGAATTCAAATGAAATGAAAAGCTCTGTTAGTAGCTTCAAATAATTTCAATTGAAGTTTTACCGAATTGTTAAACACACAGCATATACAAACAAGCAAAAATATTCTTGAAAAAATTGGACTCACACTTCCTGGAGTTCAAAATATGATATACAAAGTACAAAATAAAAATAGTGACCAAATACATCAATTACAATGTAGAAAATAGCCAAAATGTCAGAGAAAGAAAAGCCAAGAAACAAATCTCTATGTATTTGGCCAAATGCTTTTTAACAAGCATCATACTAATACTTTTACAATACTATTTAGTTAAGAAAAGAAGTATTTTTCAACAAATGATATAGAAAAGTTGAATGTCCACATGCTAAAGAATGAAGTTGCACCTTTTATTTAATAGCATATATTCAAAATTACAATATGGATCAATGACCCCAACATAAGATCTAAAATTATGGAACAAAAATAATAGAGAAAATCCTCAGTAAGACTGAATCACAATAGTATAAAAATGTAAGAAATAAGAGTAAAAATTGACACTGAATTGCCAAACACCTTCATGAACATAAGATCATTGTTAATAGGGTAATAATGTTACTTTCATATGGGATAAAATAGTCACAAATATATTTAGTAAGGAATTGTTATTTAGACTATATAGGAGTTCTAATACAAAATTTTTCATTCAAAAATTTTAATGAACTAACATTTTTTTTTTTTGGTCACACCTGGCGGTGGTCAGGGGTTACTCCTGGCTGTCTGCTCAGAAATAGCTCCTGGCAGGCACGGGGGACCATATGGGACACGGGGATTCGAACCAACCACCTTTGGTCCTGGATTGGCTGTTTGCAAGGCAAACACTGTGCTATCTCTCCGGGCCCATGAACTAATATTTCTATGAAAATACATTAAATACTGACTAAGCACATGAAAAAACCCACATCATCAAAAATTAGAGAAATGCAAAGTGAAATCATAATTACTCATCATAACTCAAACCTACTGGGATTGCCATTATATTATTGATAAGGATGTAGAGAAACTGGAACTCTTATATATTTTAAGTGAAATGAAAAATGGTACGTTTCTGGAAATTAAACTCATACGCTCCAGCTATACCACTCCTAGGTCTATACCCTAGGAACACAGAAAAACAATACAAAAATCTCTTCCTCACACCTATATTCATTGCAGTGCTATTTACAATAGCCAGACTCTGGAAACAACCAACATGCCCTTCAACAGATGAATGGCTAAAGAAACTGTGGTACACATACACAATGGAATATTATGCAGCTGTCAGGAGAGATGAAGTTATGAAATTTTCCTATACCTGGATGTACATGTAATCTATTATGCTGAGTGAAATAAGTCAAAGGGAGAAAGACAGACACAGAATAGTCCCACTCATCTATGGGTTTTAAGAAAAATAAAAGATACTTGTGAAATAATTCTCAGAGACAAAAGAGAGGAGGGCTGGAAGGTCCAGCTCATGACATGAAGTACAGGTAGAGAAATAACTACTTTGAGAACTATCATAACAATGTGAATGAATGAGGAAAGTAAGAAAGCCTGTCCCGAGTACAGGCAGGGTTGGGGGTGGGAAGGAGGGAGATTTGTGACATTGGTGATGGGAATATTGCATTGGTGAAGGGGGGTGTTCTTTACATGACTGAAACCCAACTACAATCATATTTGTAATCAAGGTGTTTAAATAAAGATATATGTAAAAGAAAAATGGTATGCTTCCACAGCTATTATGGAAAACAATCTAGAAATTAATCAAAATTTAATAAAATTTGCATCTTCCAGCAAAGAAGTAAAGAAGTCAAAACATTTAAAGTAGGGAGTACTACAAAGCTACGTTTGCACATCCATGTTAATAACTTCAATATTTCACAGTAGTCAAGAGGGAACCCCAGTAACCAAAAGATGAGTGAATGGTGACATGTAATCTATACATAAAATATGGCACTATTTTTGTTCTTTAAATGAAATAGACACCTACTACAATATAACTTTGAATACACCATGCCAAGTAAAATAAGCCAGTCATAAAATGACACAAGTAGTATCTATAGCACTATTTGTAGAACAAAACAGAAAGGTAAATTCCATAGTTTGAGTAGAGGGGAAGTTATTAGTAATTACTTAATAGGGTACCTGCAAGACATCACTGGAGTCACACTTGAGGGGCTAACTGTTTACAAAATAATCTTATAAAGGATTTTGATTAATACACAAAAAGAATGCTTTAAAAAGTTATTTGTCAGAGGCTCTGCATTTCACAGTGACTTATTTTGTGTTTTAGCATGACAACAATAAGACTTGTGGGTCTAGAGTAATAAATAGTACAGTGGGTAAGAAATTTGCCTTACACGTGACCACCTTAGGTTCAATCCTCAGTACCCCAAGTGATTCTCTGAGTCTGGCAGGAGTAATCTGAGCACAGAGGCAGAAGTAAATCTTGAGCCATGCTAGGAGTGGCCCAAAAACAAAATCAAAGAGATGGGAAGGACAGCAAAATTATCAAGAGATAAAGATCACGACTTGAAACTGTTGATGAGAAAGGAGTTTCTAGGCTAAGATCATTACCTCCAAATATTCAAAAAAGAATCCATATAGCAAAGTTAAATGTATAAACATGACACTTATTTGATGCTTATAATAAATTCAAATGCTGAATGCTATGAAGTTCTGTTGTCTTATTTCTTTAGTGCTATCATGAAGTATAGAGCTTCATGCATGTCATGTATTTTACCAATGAGTCATATACCTAATCATATTAAAATATTTTCTATGTAAAAAAACACAGAAATTCTAGCCCTTGTCTGACTCTCCTTTTATGTGATTTTTTAGCTGTGGCCTACTTTAAATAGTCTTCCCCCAGTATAGATATACATTGATTTTGAGGGCAAATGCTTGTCCTTCCAGGTTCTATAGTTCAACCTAAATATTCATCCTATTTTTGGAGTTTCCATTTTTAACTATTTTCCCAGAGATATAGCACAGAGGCATTTGCCTTGCAAGCAGCTGATGCAGGACCTAAGGTGGTTGGTTCGAATCCCGGCATTCCATATGGTCCCCTCCAATGCCAGCCAGGAGCTATTTCTGAGCAGATAGTCAGGAGTAACCCCTGAGCACTGCCCAGTGTGGCCCCAAAACAAAACAAAACAAAATAAAAAAGAACCACTAAGTTTTACATAGGAAAATTTCACAAACTACATTAAGCACCTGTAACAAATGAACAGGACATAATAAAATTACAATAAATAACAGAAAAGCATTAGTCACATCTTTTGGTGTTACTTAAAATTACCTTTAATTACTGTGAAATGCCAGTAGTTGCCAAGTAACTCTTAACTATCATATATCTTTCAGGTAATACATTCTGGAAATAAATACCTTTTACAAATACTTAAAAATAAATAGTTTTTACCTGATGTTTCTGAAATTCTTGGTTCAGGTTCTTCCAATTGTAGAAGCTCATCCAGAGCCAATTTTGCTGCATTTGATCTAGATTCCTTTTTGTTTTGTCCCAGTCCAGTCTTGTATTGAATACCATCCACCACAGCACAAAAAGCAAAATATGGTCCCAATACATTACCTGGAGAAGGAACTCAGAGTGAATCTATAATGCTTGAGTTATCAGTTGCCAATCATACGTTATGTGTGTAACAATCAAATATAAATATTCTAGAAACCATCCTGGCCTGAAAGTTTTCCTGTAGGGTCAATACAGGCAAAAGATAAAGATGGGAGGACCTCTGAATTAGTTGAGGAATTTTTTTTTTTTGGTTTTTGTGTCACACCCAGTGATGCTCAGGGGTTACTCCTGGCTATGCGCTCAGAAGTCGCCCCTGGCCTGGGGGACCATATGGGGCACGGGGGATCGAATCGCAGTCCTTCCAAGGCTAGCGCGGTAAGGCAGCACCTTACCTTCAGCGCCACCACCCGGCCCCAGTTGAGGAATTTTTCAAGTTGCCACATTGGCTACAGATTCAGGGTGAATAGAAGTGTTACACACACACACACACACACACACGCAAGTTGCCACATTGGCTACAGATTCAGGGTGAATAGAAGTGTTACACACACACACGAGTACAAGCCCCCAAAACCCACACACACTTAAAAATACACATCCTGAACAAGCAGCCTGTATATCCAAACACCAAACCAAGTATTCCTATGTGTAAAGTTTAATCTTTACACATTTTTTTTTTTTTTTTGGTTTTTGGGCCACACCCAGTGACGCTCAGGGGTTACTCCTGGCTATTCGCTCAGAAGTCGCTCCTGGCAGGCACGGGGGACCATATGGGGAACCGGGGGATTGAACCGCACGGTCCGTCCTAGGTTAGTGCAGGCACCTTATCTCCAGCGCCACCGCCGGGCCCCACACATTTATTTTTTTAAAGAAACCTTCCTGGGGGTTAGTCCCAGCAGTGCTGAAGTTAGTGGTAATGGCCTGAGAGAGTTCAGTGGCCAACCTGATAATGCAGTGCTTCTTGAGTTTGGTGGTGCTTTGGTTTTAGGAGCCACCAGGACCAGTCTGGCATACACAAGGGCTAGATGGCAGTGGGAATAATAGTTAAGGTCTTGCACACACAGTGTATGCTCTATGTCCCCAATTTCCATAGATCTGCTGTTATTTTTAAAAAAAATGAATGTTTACATTTTAATAAAAATAAAGACTAATAAAAATCTTTGGGTTATCTAATTTTCAGTTGTGTTTATTAGTATTCAAGCATTAAACTTTCAGGGAACTTAGTCTCAATACTGAATATGGATGGCTAGGTACAAAGTTGCATAAGCCTTATTTCATCATTATCCTATTACCAATTATTACATTAACCACTAGTTTGCATTTTTTTCAGCCACATCTGTTGACACTCAGGGGTTACTCCTGGCTATGTGCTCAGAAATCGCTCCTGGCTTGGGGGACCATATGGGATGTCAGGGGATAGAACTAGGCTAGTACGTGCAAGGCAGACGCCTTACCACTAGCACCACTGCTCTGGCCCCTAGCTTGCACATTTTAAGATGACCATTTTGATTTTACAAGAAGCTTTTGAATGCCTATGGGAAAACTATTTCCATCTACCATTTCCCCAATTTCATCTACCTCATTTCCCCAATCTCCTTCTATCACAATCACCTGTGCTCCAATATAAAGTTACTAAATAGTAGCACTAAGTTTCCCAGATGATTCTTCCCTCCTATATTAAATATCACATTTGTTAACAAGTACTGTCAGAGGATGGAAACTTTCATTACACTTTACCCAGTTAATACTTTAGGGTTTTCATATTAAGGTGGACCAAACTCTCCTGTAAAGTTTATTCAAAAACACTAATACTCTGCTTTTCACTACCAAACCTATTGAATCAAATGATTAAATGTGATTATGAACATGAAACAGTAGGCTGTGTGTTTTAATATTTATTCTGTTAAAAGATCCTGCTCTGGTCAGTTTTCCCTTACTGTGACCAGCAGCTTTTCCATTTTCTATAGGCAGCCTGGGATCAATGATAGAAAGATAAATTAAGCCCATACTTCTGATCACAAGAAGTTATCCAACTTAACAGAATCTAGTAAAACCCCCTCTTTATAAAAGCCATATTTTCATCACCAATTCACTATTATTTCATCCAAAAAAGACTAGAAACAAGTTAATTTCAATTGTTATTACTATAAGGACTCCTATGACCTTAAATTTTAATTTCTTTTGCGAAGATGTTAACTCTGAGATCCACTGCAAAAGTTAGTGCTAGGAGATAACTGAATCAAAGTACTTGATAAGTGATGTGTGCACACTTATTAATCTTTTTTTCCTGTTTTTGGACCACACCTGCAGTGACTAAGGGTTACTATTGATTTACACTAAGGAATCACTCCTAGAGGGCTTGGGGGACTATGCAGGATGAGGATTGTGTGTAAGGCAAGTACCGTACTATCTCTCTGGCCTCATTTCTATTAAACTTTGTGTTTCTTTCTATAATACAATTAGCTTACTCTAACTTTTACAAGAATCTGATAACATAACCTTCCCTGGTCATCACGAGGCAAAAATCTGACATGCTTTCTGCTCTGACATGGCTGCAGTCTCCCTATCTCCCTATGCACAAGTTTTCAAGGTTGAGAAAATGGAGAAAAATGTCTGCACACAATTATCATCTAAGTGCTGCTTTTTTTTTTTATCTCTACACCTTAAATTTCAGGAGCCAAATATGACCAATTTTGTTAGGCATCAATACAAAATATTTCTCAAAACATAACCAGTCCAAGTACTTGGTCTTTTGTTTGTTTTGGGGTCACACCCAGTGGCGCTCAGGGGTTATTCTTGTCACACCGGTGGCGCTCAGGGGTTATTCTTGGCTCTATGCTCAGAAATTGCTCTTTGCAGGCTCGGGGGCCATATGGGATGCTGGGATTTGAACGACTGTCCTTCTACATGGAAGGCACAACCTGCTTCCATGCTATCTCTCCACCACCACCACCCCAAGTATTTAATCTTAAAATGTTTTACAAGAAATAATTTGTGAACAAAAATAATCCTCAAGGCTGATTTCAGTTCCACTAGTCATGAGTGCACAAATTAAAATTCAGTGATTTTGTGACTTATTTGTTGAGGCTTAAAAAAGTTCAAAATGTGGTGACTGGAGAGATAGTACCATGGGTAGGAAGCTTGAATTGACTATGCCTTACTTGGATTCAACACCCAGCATATCATATAGTCCCTTGAGCCAGGAGTAAACACTGAACACCACCGGGTTCAATAATCTAAAACACTCCCAAATTAAAATGTGAGCATAAAAATTTATAAAGTATAGTCCTCAAAACATAATTGTGAGACTGATCCCAGTATTGCATGAATATAGAAATAAAGTACCAGTTTTCTTAGCTATGCACTCAGAAATCGTTCCTGGCTTGGGGGACCATATAGGATGCTGGGGATCGAACCAAGGTCTGACCTGGGTCAGCCGTGTGCAAGGCAAACTGCCCTAGGGACCTCTGCACTACCCACCAGTTTTATTTTCTTCTTTTAATAGGAAATTATTATTTTTTTTTAGGAATAATCAGTTTTATACTTGCCAGTTGTTACAGTTTCCTTAAGGTCAAGCTGAACCCTCTGCATTTGTGCAAATTGGTGCAAGGCTGACACAGGGTTTATCTCTCCACGCTTGTATTTCATTATAAATTCCCTTGGTATTTTCTTCGGAGGAAGGACAGGATTTGATAGAGATGAAAGACCTTTGGAAAGCAGTGGTTCTGGAAAATTACCTAAAAATAAATGTTTATACTTGTCAACTTGGTAGAAAACAGTAAGAAAAAAAAAACAAACCACTAAACCTTCCCCTAAAATGGAAACCTGTTCCAAAGACACGTAATTATCTGCTTCTCATCTCAAGATGTTTCTACTCGCTAGTTCTGGCACACAGGGATCATGCGACCTGTTATGCAGAAGCTATGACTGTGACTAAGACACACTATAACTCCCACTGAAAGCAGAAGACCACACGTTAATAAGGTCGGAGTGGTCACCAGGTCGAGAGCACCAGCAGAGAGATCCTGGACTCTAGTTTCCTCCCTGCCTTCCATGCTCAAGTGAACATCTGTGTCACCCAACACCGCCCTGGGGAGGGGGGGTGGTTTACAACCCAGACAATATGACAGTCCCGGCGGGAAGGAAGGAAAGGGCCACACCTGTCACCGGAGTGACCTTGGAGGCCATCGAGGCCAGGCTGCAGCTCTCCCGCGAGAATCCAGGAGGCGTGGTGGCCGTCTGCATGGGCGACTGCACGGGCAGGTTCTTCTTCAGCATCTGTGCGAAGCTGGGGACGCGGGAGCTCTGGAACCAGTCGTTGTGGCCTGACATTTTCTCAACGGGCCAATCACAAGGAAACTGCGGGGAAGGAAGTGCAGGTAAGGGGAGACCCACCTCCCAGTAGGAGTCCTCGCTTTTCGGCCCCTCAGCGCCAGCTCCTCCCAACAGACACCGTGGTCCCTGTGCCCCTGGGTCCTTTACCCTGTTGCAGCCTCACCCCCGAGCCCCGGACCTTCCTGGGTCTGTCCCTTCCGGACCTCTGGGCTCCCTGGCCTTAGCCACGCCCCCGTGACCTTTGACCTCCGGGTTCTGGGCCTTCCCGGACCTCAGGGGTAGGCTCCAGGACCCCTCTTGACTTCCGGGACGCCCAGTCTCGCATCCCTCGGGGTTCTTCTCACTCCCCGCATCCGTCCCGCAAGCCTGGAGCCCATGTGGCACCTCGGAACGGAGAGAGGGTTCCTGGGGCCCTCACCAAGGCGTACCCGACCCACCACGCGGTCCTCCTGCCCAAGGCAGACGCCAGGCCCGGTACAGCTCACAGCTGCGCAGCCGTTGCCGCCTTCCAGTCGTGACCTCGCCGTGGCGTTCGAAGGGAGCGCCCTGCGCCTGCGCAGTCTTCTTAAAAGCCACTGCCCCGGCAACACCGCGAGCCACGTGCCTGTCTCGTCCAATCAGCAACTGCCCTGACACTTTCCCCCCACCCCCAGCCGCGTGCCTGTCTCGTCCAATTAACAACCGCCCACCAACACACGA
>PVKC010031910.1:0-14422 GCA_004027635.1 Crocidura indochinensis | reverse complement strand
CATTCAGACTCATAAATTGAGGGGAGAAAAGGATGTTACCAGGGCCAGTCATATGACCATGCAGTGTAAATAAAAAATGATCAGACTGGAACACCAAACAGAATAGATACCAGACCTACAACCAGCTGCTAAGTGGAGACCAGTTACACTAGTATTCTGTGTGTGTGTGGGGGGGAGAGCGGGAGAGCAAAGGAGGGAGATATGGGAGATATGGGAGACATGCTGGAAACGGGAGTGAAGGGAGGACAACATTGGTGGTGGGAATGCCCTTCATTCATTGTCACTATGTACCGTAAATAATTCTGTGTAATGAACTTCAGTCACAATAAAAATTTAAATTAAAAAAAAAAAAGAGATGGGGGCCCGTCCTGTGTTTTTTAGCTAGTTATGATGGTATAAGGTTGACTGAAATGTCCTGGGAGTGTGGTACTTCTTAAGCCTTGTGGTGTTAGAGATTATGTGAGGAACCCCAGCGGTCCTGGGGTGGATGGACTTCATGATGCATCTGGTGATTCTCAGGAAACTATCTGGTGCTAGGAATGAACTAATTGAGTTGCATGCAAGGTGTGTGCTTTAAACACTGTACTATCTCTCCAGCCCTCTTTTTAGTTTTTAATTATAATAGGGTATTTTTGAAGATCATTACATCTAGAAGAAAAAGGAAAAATTCATAGAATTGTTCTGAATATGTAGAAATGTTTTCTCGGGAGCCGGGAGGTGGCGCAGGAGGTAAGGTGCCTGCTTGCCTTGCCTGCGCTAGCCTAGGACGGACCACGGTTCCATCCCCCCGGGTTCCCATATGGTCCCCCGTGCCTGCCAGGAGTGACTTCTGAGTGTATAGCCAGGAGTAACCCCTTAGCGTCACTGGGTGTGCCCCCCCCCCAAAAAAAAAGAAATGTTTTCTCTTTGGAAATACTGTACTTGAAATATATACAAACCTGTTAAGCTTCAAGGTAAGTGCGATAACTCTCCTTTATAAGAGTTGGTCCTTTAAAGATGTGTCATTACTGCTAAAGAAAAGTTATTTTAAAAATCATAATATAGGCGACGGAGCGACGGCACAGCTGTAGGGCATTTCCCTTGCAAGTTGCTGACCCAAGACAGACCGCGGATTGATCCCCTGATGTCCCATATGGTCCCCCAATCCAGGGACAATTTCTGAGCACATAGCCAGGAGTAACTCCTGAGCGTCACCGGGTGTGGCCTCCCCTAAAAACATAGAATATAGAAAAAGAGCAAACACTCATCACCAACCCATCCTGGAACACTTTTCTTGATTATACTATGTACACACTCTGCTGGAACAGAGCTCATCACTTGGACCTAGAAAAAGGTTTGCAGATAATCTCTATGAGGAGCCTACTGGAGGGTTTTTTAGTATCTACGTTAATGTATGACTGATGTTTTTGAAGATGCATTTCCAAAAAAAAATTACATGTTGACATAGATTTTCTTATTGTCATGTGGTCTTTACTTTCTTCATCAAGATGAAAAAAAAAACATGTTTTTTGAGATTTAAATCACAAGTTACGATTTGTTATCCATTTTCTATCATTAAAAATAATGTCATTAATGATAGCTACATTATAATATGGAATATATGGGATCATAGAGATCTTTATGTAAGGTGAATGTCAGGTCTAATTACTAAATATGTATTAGATGCCCATCATATTTTTGAATCAATATCAGTCATTTCATAACTGTAATGTATTCTGGAACAGGGATTTATGACTATTTTAATAAGTTATAGCTTGTTTTTTATATTCTACATTGAAGCTTTAAATAGTTTCACTTGTACTTTTACTCTAATGATTGTGACCAGTCATATTTTTGTTTATTAAAAGTAATAACTGATAAAAAACAAATATTTCAGACTTTAAAGATGTAAGGCATTCTATATTCAAAAATTGCTCACCTCTCTTGAACTATCTTGTAATGATACAATCAGTAAACAATTAAACTACCTCTTCTTTATTTTAAATAATGTATCTAGGGAATTGAATTATACTAACCTCAAATGCAGTCCAAGGGAAATAATTATCATTCTACATTTATTACCTTGATAATGGAACAGTTCTAGTTAATGAATGGGGAAAAAATGTTAGCTGGGCCAAGTGTATCTTTCTCACTAAGAGATCTTTTATGTCATAATTAATGCTTAAATGAAAGAACACATTTCTTCTGTAATCTCTAACCGCCTCACTATTCATATCTTGTTTATATTTTAAAGATATATATTGCTTATTTTGAAAAGACTGCAATTTAGGGAGCCAGATAGATCTTACAGCTCTTGTTCTAGTACACAGCATGTTTTGAACCCTGGTACTACATATAGTTCCCCCAAACATTCCAGGAGTGATCCCATAATGGTGGGATGTGGCCATGAATTCCTTTCTCTGCATTATGAGAGACCCCCATCTTCTGAATATGCTTTCAGTGTCTGAACCTCAACTCTTTAACCCCCTCCCCTCAGTTGTATAATTTAAACAAATAATTCAACCTTTCCAATCTTCATATCATTTATCTATAAATATTATAGACAATAATATTATCCCTTGAGAGGATTGCCAAAAAGTTGAAATAGTTCATTTTAAAAATGGTCCTTAAAATGAGACCAAGTGCATGCCATTTGTTATTTTCATGGAACATTATTCTCCAAAATGCAGAATGTTTTGCTCAGAGATTGACAATCCAAACATTTGTTTATGCTTATTTCTAGCTCTTTTAAGGTTTCTACTTAAAAAATGTTTTCTCACATATATAATATTTATGAACATGTTTGAATTTAATAAATATTATTAAATTATATAATTTTCTCCATCACTCTGGAAAGTCACTTTTACTGTGGTATTCTAATTTTGTTTAACCAACTAATTTTAGGGGTCATGGAGATAGTTTAAAGGACTGGAGAACATGCCTTACATGTGGAAGTCCCGAGTTTGATATTCAGGCCAAAGCATTGAAAGTTCAGGTTCAATGGTGAACCATAGGTGGCAAAATCTGAACCCCAGGTCCTCCTGCTTGGATATCACTCCCTAAACAAACAAAAAAGAAATTGAAATTTAATTTTAATTAGTTTTTATTTGGAAGAATCTTTAGACATAGCAAATTATAGTCTGTTTGAAGCTATTAAAGCCAAACTAATCAAAAGATAAATACTGTTGCTTTGTTTTGTTTTTGGGTCATAGCTGGCGGTGCTCAGGGGATGCTCCTGGCTCTGCACTCAGAAATCGCTCCTGGTAGGCACAGAGGACCATATGGGATGCGGGATTCGAATCACTATACTGAATCTACTGCATGCAAGGCAAATGCCCTACGCTGTGCTATCTCTCTAGCCCCAAATACAGTTGTTTTAAGACTAAAGCAATAATGCCACAAAATCTCGTCAAAGTTTTCTTGCCATTCTTTTAAATAATTTTCATTGGCTATCTTCCATTAGGACAGTTATTTAATTTTTGTGTATATAAAATATCTATGTTGATATACTTCTTGAGAAAAGAGCCTTTCTGAGTTTCATGTGGAAAATTAAAAAGACCTCATCTGAATGTTTGAAAATGACTATTAACTCTTTTCTAATTCCTCTTAACTTCAATTTTCAGATGTGCATTGATATATTAATTCCCTAAGACATCTCCTGAAAAGCTAGGACAGCAATATAAAGGAATCATTATCAAGATGAATGATTTCTTTTAAAATGGGGTATTTTAAAATCGACTTCAAAACATGTACCTCAAATCATTTTGCACAACTAAAGAACAAACCTGTAGCATCAATTTGTAGCAGAAAATTAGCAGGAAGCTTTTGGAAACATTATGGTGGCTACAGACCAAATATATGAAATAATTATTACCTTCAAAAATTCTAGAGAGTCTTGCTTCCACAAGATGTCATTATATAAATGATCTTTGGAGGGCCTCAGAGCTCATGATAAAACTAGCAAATTGCTTATTAAGGAGGCAAACAACAGCTCTGCTGAGATAAGTGTAACAGACTTAGAAAAGCACATCTATGGCGCAGTCCACCTACACAAATTCAGTTCCTACAGGAACACAGAAAACACTTTGGAATTCATTAGCATGCAGTATTTACTCAAAAGCTGCAAAAACATTGTGTTTGCATAATTTTATCAATTGTCAATAGCAATGCTTGCCAACATTCATATCTTTATTGAGATGCAAAATTAAGATCAGGAAGAAAGTTTGTATCAATATTAATACTGAACTCACTTGAAAGGATGACATTTATTAATAATGCATCTGGCTCGAAATTCACAGTGGTATTTAAAGGCTAAACTCAGTCCTGAAACAATTTTCAGCAAATTTTGTTCATCAACCACCTATAGTTTTGAAACATATAAACCATTTTTTTTTTCATTCCTTCAAATGGTTACTTCCCAAAAATTCTATTGAAATTTGGGATGGGCTGAAAGTAGAACAAGAGCAGTAATAAGACAAAGATTACAATGCATTAAACATTTTATGGAGAATTGTGTTGTTGTAAAGCATATTAGTTTTAAAAACTCTATGTTTGGTGAACAGCTGGTGTGGGCTGAACATGGAAACAACTGTTGGAAAACAAATGTTAAGGAATTGCAGTAAACAAGACTCCATTTATTTACAGTATGCTTCAGTTCTCTTTCTTTCATCTATCACTCCATCTATATTCCATTCTGGCTAAGACAAGACTGATGAAAGATTTTAGTACACAGAGGGGTTTGTGTGTGTCTGTATGTGTGTGTATAATGCAAATGTGATATACATATATAATATAAGCAATATATATTCAGTTGAGTCTTGTTTTTTTGTTTTTTTTTTTTTTTTTTTTTTTTTTTTTTTTTTTTTGGTTTTTGGGTCACACCTGGCAGTGCTCAGGGGTTACTCCTGGCTCCATGCTCAGAAATTGCTCCTGGCAGGCACAGGGGACCATATGGGGCACCGGGATTTGAACTGATGACCTTTTGCATGAAAGGCAAATGCCTTACCTCCATGCTATCTCCTGGGCCCCTCAGTTGAATCCTGTGTGTCTTTTATTTTAATTGGTTTTTATGCTGAAAAATGGTTAAAATGGAATACTAATGATATTATATTTGTATTTTAAATAAGTAAAATTAAAATTTTTCCACTGTTTTATTATATTTTTGTGACCAGCCTTTGAAAAAGATAAAAAAAAAAACTAACTTCAGTTTTAATGCATTGTTGACACATCACCATAACAACCTTGTATTGCTTAAAATCAATCACATTTTCACATATAATCTAAGCTACTTGGAATTTGAACATTTAAATTAAAATGAGAAGATGCTGAGAACACCTGAAGTAGAACAAGACACCTGGTGCTCTGTCAGCTTCTTTAGATGCACTTTGTGTAAATTTTCGGTAAAAACAAGAACCACACACCTTGTATTTTCAATTTGCTTTAAACCCATTTCAGTTTAGCATCTCAGAACAAGAGCAATCTGTGTATTGGGGTAATTTTTCTTTTTAGAAATTTGTTTTTGCCTCTGCATGTTTCAAAAATTATTAAGATAGTACAGAATAATTGAAAGAAATAGAAAATATTATTGATAAAATAACTATAGTGTTAATTATTTTTCAGTTTGGATTTCTTATCTCCTTTTCTTACCCAAATGTTCTGGCTTGGAAGGACATCCAAAACTATATTGCATATCTAAAACTCAAATTTAAATAACTTTGTAAATCATGGTGCTGTGATAAGTTAAAAGTTAAAAAGCTGGGGCCTGGCGGTGGCGCTGGAGGTAAGGTGCCTGCCTTGCCTGCACTAACCTAGGACGGACCACTGTTGGATCCCTCGGTTTCCCATATGATCCCCCAAGCCAGGAGCGACTTCTGAGCTCATAACCAGGAGTAACCCCTGAGCGTCACCGGGTGTGGCCCCAAAACCAAAAAAAAAAAAAGTTAAAAAGCTTTTTAGATAAAAAGTGGTAAAGTTGAATATCTCTGTCTAGACCTATGTCTTAAACGGTTTTCATTACTAGCTGTAGGTTTGTTGTATTTGACCTTTATTCTGTTAAGCATATTACTTTTATTCAGGAACATATACTATTGGTCTAGAATGGAGAGTGAAGAAATAAACTCATACCTCTATGGATAGTCTATGATAGTGAATTCAAAACAATACATTGGAGAAAGGAAACCTCAACAAATTGTATTGAGATAACTGGACTTCTAGATGCAAAAAGATTAACCTTAACACTATAAATTAAAATGAACTCAAATGTACTAAAGACTTAGAAATCAGTTCCCAAATCACAAGCTACATAGCAGAAAACAAAGGTGATACAAACAAATACCTCAAAAACAGAGATATTGAAGATTCATTTCCATTGGCAAAGGGAAAAAAAGTATGAATAAACAAATGACACTACATTAATTTAAAGAATTCTAGATAGCAAAAGAAACCACAAAAATTTCAAACTAGAATCAGATACGACCATATCCTAAATATGACAAGGGTTTAAGTTTCCAAAAATATAAAGAATGCACATGACCTCATAACAAAGAGTAACCCCTTTAAAAATTAGACAGAAGCTAAGAATAAGCATAAAATTTCTTTGGAAAAAAACACACATATGATCCACAGTGCATGAAAATCTGTTCAACATCACTTATTAAAGAATACAAATCAAAATGTTAATGAGACATTATTTTACGTCCATGCAAATGACCTATATAGAAGGGTATTGGAAATAAAAATCAACCTCAATGTCCATGAAAAAATGACTGGATGAGCACCTATTTACCAACCATATGCTCAGCAGATCTTGTAGTGATTACATTAAGTGAAAGCAAGGATGTGAATGATAATTAGGGATAGCTTCACTCATGAGTAATGTGACTAATTCAAGCAAACACACTGGCAAAATTAACAAAACTAATTCCTGAACTCAATGAAAAATAAAGAGGTCAACAGAGGAAAGGGGAGGGCTTTTTTGAATGTGGGATGGCACTGGAAATTTGTTGGTGGGAGTGGTGACAATGTGAATTACACACGCATATATCTACATATATGTATGGGTATAAATGTATATATATATCTAGACCTTATAATTTCATAATATTGAAGTCAGTGATTCATTAATAGAAAAAGAAAAAAAGCCTTTAAATTACTTTTCACTTTTTTCTCTTGAAGCCTTCTACAAACTAACTTGTTTAAAATTTGCTTATTTCTGCTCAATTGAATGCTGCTTTGTGGAAAGTGTGTATAATGAGTTGGTGTACTTGTACCTTTCAAAACTTAGATGAAGCACCTTACATGGAAATTCTAGAAGGGAAGAGAGACCCCGGAGTACTGATAAAGACTTAGAGACTTCTACGGGCCTTATTATAGATATTTTTGTTTTATTTTATTTTATTTATTTTATTTTTTGTTTTTTGGGCCACACCTGGTGATGCTCAGGGGTTACTCCTGGCTATTTGCTCAGAAGTTGCTCCTGGCAGGCACGGGGGACCATATGGGGAACCAGGGAATCGAACCGTGGTCCGTCCTAGGTTAGCACAGGCAAGGCAGGAACCTTACCTGCAATGCCACTGCCCGGCCCCCTGTTTTATTTTATTTATTTTATTTTATTTTATTTTATTTTATTTTTGACCATGCTTGGCTGCATTTGGGGATTACTTGCAGCTCTGTGCTCAGAGAACATTTCTATAATGGTTTGGAGGTTCATATGGGATGCCGGGGATTGAACCCACGTCAGACAAGTGAAAGGCAAGAACTCTACTCATTGTTCTATTTCTCCAGACCAGTAGTGTGCATGGAAAAGGATGTACAAAAGAAAGTGAGCTGGGTATGGAATTTTATGGAGATGAAGAACATGTAGCTGGTATGCATAGAATATTTGTGGCCACTCTATACTCACTTGTAAATTTTACTGATGTCAATGATACATCAATCTGAATTGAAGATAAAGCAAACAGTGCAAAATTACAGTTCTATTAAATTTTCTAAGTAAAAATGTGACACATTTCCAAGACTTAAGAACTTTCAGTGCTAATAGAAGAAGCTTTATTTGAAACTGCACAAAAAAATGAGTATAAAACCCAAGAAATATGCTTGGCAATTTCTAATGAATCAGAATTTGATAATAACTTGTAGTTACAAACTTATTTTTAATCATCAACTTACAATTTAGAGAGTGTGTGTATGCTTGAGAAACAGGTTTTGAACAACTCATGAATTATTCCCATAGAACACTAGTGTTCTCCAAGGGGAAAGGACTTGATGAGCAGCGATAGAAAGCATAATTTTCTTCCTGGAATTTTTCTAAAACTGTTGAATTTAGAAGTAAACACTTCATTTTACTCTAAGCATACAGAGGTCATTCGTGCCTGTTCAATTGCTCTTTCCAAATCTTCAGACTCTCCTGCTGTTTTTGTTGACATTAGAACTGGTCCACTAGGATCAAAATTCTGTGGAGAGAAATGTCAACTATGTCATTTGTCATTCTAAAATCTGGAAGTTGGGATACATATAAGAAATATGTCTCTATGTGCATGAATAAGTTATTTTAAATCAGTTAAAATACAAAGTCACATTATTTTTTTTCATTTCTGATGACCTCTTTAATAAAATGGCTTGACAACAACAGGAAGGTTTATAATAAAATACATTAGTATTGAGTGCTTACATTCAACTAGGCAATAGTATAATCATGTACATTTTCATTAATTCCATTTTAATATTTTACTATAGAATAATTTTAGGATTAAAACCATTTAAATTTCTTTCATTTAATTTTTTTGTTTTTTTGGGGGACCATGCCTGGTGTTCAGGAATTATTTCTGGCTATGCCTCAGAAATCATATGGGACACTGGGGATTGAACTCAGGTCAGTCTTGGGTCAGTTGAGTGCAAGGCAAACGACCTACTGCTGTGCTATTCTTCCAGCCCCTCTTTCATTAAACTTTTAAATAATTTCTTTATTTAGTACAATGGTTACAAACATGTTTGTAATTGGGTTTCAGCTATAAAATACACACCCCCCTTTACCAGAACAACTTTCCTGCCACCATTGTCCCCCCATTTCCTAACTACCTCCACCCCCCTGCCTTAAGGCAGACTTTATATTTCTCTATCATTGTCATGGTAGCTGTTAGTGTAATAATTTTTCTAACTGCACTTACCACTCTTTGTGATAAGCTTGTTATCATGAGTTAGTTCTTTCAGCCCTCATCACTATTGTCTCTGGGTGTTATTATTATACTGTCTTTTATTTTTCTTAAATTCTATCGATGATTGAGACTATTCTGTGTCTATCTCTCCCTCTGACTTATTTCACTCAGCATAATATTTTCCATGTCCATCCATGTATAGGAAAATTTCATGACTTCATTTTTTTTGATGGCTGCATGGTATTCCATGGTTATTGAACTGTCAATCATGAATAAATAGAAAAGATGGCAATTGCTAGTATCATATTCCCTAGCTTCAAACTATATTAAAATATAAAATATTTAAAACAATGTGAATCGAAACAAAACTAGACACACAAATAAATGGAATATAATTGAGTTGCTAAAATAAAACCCATACATGAGAGGTTAATTTGCAACCCATGAGTAAGGATCATATGCTGAAGAAAGGTACATCTCTTCAGCAAACTATATTGGGAAAATGGAATAGTAACAGGCAAAAGAATAAAACTAGACCATCACCTCTGATCCTATATAAAATTTATTTAATCAACATTGATTCAAGATTTTAATGTAGAATCCAAAGTCATAAAATATATGGAATCAAAGCACAGACAAAAAATTGCATGGAACTAACTTGCTGTCTTTGGAGATTAACTACAACTTATAACAAAATAAACTTCATCGACGTAGAAAGATCCTTCCCCATAGGAAGAAAAAGGCTAACGGAGAATATAAAAACATTCTTTTGAATGATAGAAAATATTTGCACTAAATCAAATTCTGGCATATATTTATGGTATATGAAAAATAAATAATAGTCAATAGTCAAGTAATAGTCAATAAGTAATAATTCAATAGTCAAAAGAAAAATAGCTCTACTAAAAAATGTGTGTCACAACATATTATTTGATGGGCAACCCTCCTAAAAAAGATGGAAAATAATGTGCTCTCAAATCTATAGTGTTGTTGAACATTGATTTTTTTTGTATAGGTCCTCATAATCTTGTTGAATATTAAATAGCTAAATCAAATTTATTTAAAAGATTATATTCTAATCCCAGGTGATGAGAAGAAAGTGAACAAAATTTAAGTCATGACAATTTAAGAATGGAGGATGTGGCTCAGGGTAAATTACTTAAGGCATCCGAGAAACTGAAATATTTTGCAGGAGATCCTAAAATATTTTGCAGCTAGCTAAGCCAAGAATGGAACACAGTCATCAGAGTAGTCTGAAACTAGAAAAGGTCTCGAGTTAGAATATAATGAGAAGGGGGGAATTAAAACTTTCCTTTAAGATTAAAAAAAACCAACTTTGGAGTCATAAAGATAATACAGAGTGTTAAAGTTTTCAAACAGCTTCTCCCTGCTGCTTCTCCTTTGGCTATCTGCCTCTTTCAGGAGCTCTCTGTCTCCCTTTCAACTGCTCTCCATCTTCCTTGCTGCCCTCTTTTTCTATCCTCCCCTCTTCCTGCCATCATCTTATTATCTTTATTCAAAACCACAGATCCCTCCCAGATGTGGGTGGGTCTAACCATCCAGGTGATATTAAAATAGGGCATTAGGCATATCAATTGACATACAGAGTATCACAGTATATAAATGCAAATATATAAATTCTTTCTCTACAAAATATGGATACTAGCCTCCTTTTTCAAATGACTTCTCTATCAGTCTCCAAATTCAATGAATATACCCTATGTGATTTTTTAAATTATTTTTTTATTTTGATCATATTGGCTTACATATCTTTCACATTAGTATTTTAGGTACATATCAACATTGAATCATGGGAATACCCATCACCAAATTTGTCCTCCCCCTATCCCCATTCCCTTTCTGCAACCCATATCCCCCACAATCCCACCCCACCCCAGGCTGTCAAATTAGATGGTCCCCTCTCTGTCTAGCTTACTATCAGTGATCATGCATCTGTTTGGGCCTGGTGCCCTCCCTTGTTTCTCCCTCTACCTGAGAGTCTAACCTAGATAAATCGAGTTATGTGGTTTTCTTTGAGGGAAAGAAAGGCAATAGAATGGGGTAAAGACTAAGCAAAAATAAATAAATAAATAAATAAAAGAATAAAAATAAAAATAATAATAAATAAATACATAAATTAATTAATTAAAATATGCTGAAAATAGGTGGAATCATTCTAGTGGCTATCTGCCTCAGTTTGAGAGAGGACATGAAAAGGTAATTAAAACACCAAAACAATACAAAAATAAATGTCAAATTAGATATCCCGCGAGCCCTACAGCAATAAAGAGAAGCACCACACATTAGTCTTGGTTCTGAATTCAAATCATGCCGAAGTGCAAAAAGAAGGAGAAAGATAAGATAAGATAATATAAAAATATAAAAGGAGACATCCACTTCAATATCTATACCAAAATAAAGACGTAAAGAAAAACAATCAAGCAATAAATATATATGTGGAAAAATGATTATTTCGCGTTTTTTTCCTTTTCCCCCTGCATAGGCACAGTAATTATTGGGGATATTATAGAGGGAATTCCCTTGGCCTAGGAGATATAGGGTTTCTCCATCCCTGGAGTATACTGTCATGGGATTAACTATAGACTCCTTGCATGTTCCTTTACTCTCTCCTCAGTGCTTTCATGATGTATGGAAGACTTCCACTTCGTCATGGATGGTAAAATCAGTCCTCTGTATCTAGATATCTTGGTGACTGTGCAGCTCAAGGAATGGGGCTTATGATGAAGGCTTTCTTGTGGTTCTAGCAGTTCTGCTTCTTCAGTGTCGTTTTACTTCATCTTCTGTAGTTGGTGTTCTTGGTCATTATGTTGCTCCTAGGATGGAGCCTGGGACAGAGTCTTTAGTTGTTTCTGGAAGACCTGTTCACTTGCGGTTGTCTCAGTCAGACTTCTGGAATTGGATATCTTGTTTGTTGAACAGATTGTAGACCGAAAGCTAGGTTAGAGCTAGCTAACAGCTAGTTGCTGTTGTTGCTGGTTCCGGGATGCACGCTGTTTAGACCTGGTTGTAACAACCTGTCATCTGTATATCACAATCTTGGCTTTTTCACGGATCAAAGGTTGACATGTCTTCTGATTTTGTCTTATTGTTGGGTGGTGAGGAAGGATAACTTGCTCTTAGATCTAGTTGTTCCCATTTCCTCGTCAGGTTATCAATTTAGAGCTGGCGTCAGAGCAGTATTATGAATGCCCTGGAGGGGACTTGGTTCCTGGAGCTGTTGTGGAGAACTCTGTCATTTCTATGTCTGGGATCCAGGAGTCAAGGCTGGATAGTCGGTGCCTATTTCCCTGGAGTCTAGGTTGGTTCCCCGTGACATAATACAGGGTGGGAGATGTCCCTGTGTTGTAAAAAAGTATAAGTTCTTACCCTAGTAGATAAGAGCTTGATTTTTCAGGTAAAATTTCCCCTACTTTTAATATGCCTTTGCAGGAAGAAGTGATGATACATTATACTGCTGGTGGATTTGGGGGTGAAGAGAGAAGAAAGCAGACCCATGACAAAAACTAAAAATATATATGCTCAGACATATCTAAAGAAAAAAGAGTTTCTTAAAAGAAAAAAAAGGATTGAATAAAAGACGTAATAAAGAGATAAAGTGGGGCCAGGAGGGATAGCAAGGAGGCAAGGCATCTGTCCTTCCTGCAGAAGGACAGTAGCTCATATCCTGGCATCCCACATGGTCCCCCATGCCCACCAGGGGCACCTTCTGAGCACAGAGCCAGTAGTACCCTCCAAGCGCTGCCAGCTGTGACCTTGAAGTAAGCATAAAAGAAATCAAGTCAAAATACAAAAAGTAGGGCAGCAAAACAAAACAAAACAAAAGCAAAAACAAAACCGAAAAAAAGAAAGAAAAAAGAAAAAACAAACAAGGGGAAAAAAGAAAAAAAACAAAGAAAAAGGGGAAAAGTGATACAGGCGCTTACTTTACATTTGGGGAGAAAGAGGATAAGTCTTAGACTGTATACTTATACTATAAGAGGTAGTGTTATATAGGTCTATACTTATGATGATAGTATAGGCTTCCCCATTGTCTTTCGAGATTTCCTCGTGAGGTGTGGGCTCCATACTGGTAGGTCCTGGGTAGAGTTCTTGCAGTGGGAGTTCTTTTGGAGCTTATCTGTTATTAAGCCACAGTCCACAATAAGGAAGGGTGATTAGGAGGGCTGCACTGCATGAGTCAGTCTAGGTGTTGGTTGTATTTTTTTTGCCAGGAACGAGGTGTGAGCTTGAGTGGGTGTCTCTTCACTTGGGAACTGGGTACTGCTTCATTGGTGTAGGAGGCTGGTCTTGATGCCTAGTGGGTTAAGAACTGAGGGTGAAGGGTTATAACATGGTAGGGATATTGGGGATTGGATTAAAGTGTGAAGTGATAGTTAGGCTTCTGAGGGGGGAGAGGGGATAGTACATGGGAGGGTTTATATAGGATACAGGTATGGATTTTTTGTGGTTAAGGTTTGTCTCTTAAGGAGGATTCCTATCTCTGTGTGCTCCTGCCCCCATATAAACATATAGAAGTTAGCTTTGATATATAGTGATGTAGAGATGTGGGGAGGGCAAGAGATCCCTGAGTACAGAAAGATAGGTATGTATAGTACTTGTAAGGAAAGGAAACTAATGGATCAGCTTTTGGATATGTATAGGTTTCATGTCTCGAGTACTAAGCATTGTGTTAGTGAGGTCTAGCTATATAAATGTTTACCCTTTGCAGTATTGTCCGCAGCACCCTTATATCAGCTTTCTTTCCTTTCATTTAGAGGAGGTAAGCGTGTGGTTTCTATTTGACCTGGATTGAATTGATGGTAATGAGGAGAAGAAGGTGGAAGCGGAGGGAGACGAGAAGAGAGAAAAGGGAAAACAAAACAGAACAAAACAAACCAACAGTTAAGCAACAACAACAGCAACAAAAATATGAAGTAGTGAGAAGAGAGGGTAAAAGAGCAAGGGCATGTTAGTTTGCTTGAATGTGCTCTATGCTTAGGCCCTGTAGTAAAAATCTGTAGGTCATGGTTGTTGCTTCGGTGGTCTGGCTGGTCATGCCTTCAGGACCTAAAGGAAGCATAATCTAGAGATAAAGGGTATGCTAAAGAGTTATATCCGGACATTTTCATGATGCAAGCTGAGTATGGCGCCACATGTGACTCAGCACCGAGGTACCACGGTAGAATGTTCACCCTTTGTATCCAGGAACCCCTATGGGTAGAAAAACTGAGAGGTTATTTTAAATGTGGTAAGGTTAAGGCATTCAACCATAATGTTTTGAAATGTTTCCA
>PVKC010031909.1:0-14395 GCA_004027635.1 Crocidura indochinensis | reverse complement strand
TTCTCCCTCTAGGTGACTTCATTTAGTACTGATACCAATGTATTAATGGGTAGTAATGTAGTGTTCATCCATGTAGTTTTTTTTTTGTTTTTTGGGTTTTTTTTGGTTTTTGGTTTTTGGGTCACACCCGGCAGTGTCCAGGGGTTACTCCTGGCTCCATGCTCAGAAATTGCTCCTGGCAGGCACGGGGGACCATACGGGGCACCGGGATTCAAATCAATGACCTTTTGCATGAAAGGCAAACGCCTTACCTCCATGCTATCTCCTGGGCCCCATCCATGTAGTTTTTAATTTAATTTTTTATAGCTAAGAAGTATATGATTTTATATATGGGTTTCTTTATCTGTTTGCCTGCTATAGATAAGCATTTGGCTATTGTAAGTAGCACTATAATAAAGATAAGAATAAAATGTTTGCAATAGTGAATAGGATATATGTTAAGAGAGGAAATGCTAGTAATAGGGTTAATTATTAATTATTTTAAGAAGTGTCCATACAAAACAAAACAAATATAAATAAGAAAAGGGCTGGAGAGATAGCATGGAAGTAGTGCATTTGCCTTACAGGCAGAACAGTGGTTCAAATCCCAGTATCCCATATGATCCCATATCCCGAGCATGCTAGGAGCGATTTCTGAGTGTAGAACCAGGAGTAACCCCTGAGCACTGCCAGGTGTGACCCAAAAACAAACAAACAAACAAAAAAACAAAAAAAAACTAAAAAGAAGTTTCATACTATATTTCCTTTAGAGTCGGAAGCAGTTATCACTCCTTCCAACACTGGATATTACCATTATCTCCACATTCATGCTAATCAGAACTGATTGTTTTATTTTTGTGCTTTGTTTGTTTGTTTTTATTTTGGGTCTCACTCAGCAGGGCTTGGGGGTTTACTCCTGGCTCTGCACTCAGAAATCTCTCCTGACAAGCTTGAGAGACCATATGGGTTGCTGGGAATCGAACCCATATTTGTCCTAGGTTGGCTGTGCACAAGACTAAAGCTCTACCGCTTTACTACCTCTCCAGCCCCATCACTGATTATTTCTATTTTTTAAATAGAGGAGTGAGAAGAAGAGGGGAGAAAACAGAGGGAAGAGGATGGGAGAGGAGAAGAGAGGAGGTCTTTATGTTATTTTAACGTTAAGCTTTGTAAATCATTTGATATTAAACTATAGATGATTTGTGAGAAAATATTTTTTCCATTCTATGGGGTATGTTTTTATTCTACTCATTATGTCTTTTGCACTGAAGGAGATTTTTTCATTTGATGTAAACTCATTTGTTAATTTTTGCTTTTGTTTGCTTGGTCAATGGCATTGAGTCATTGAATATACTTCTAGAGTTAATGCTAGGAAGAATTCTGCTTATGTCTTCCTTAACATACTTTATAAAATCAGCTCTAATCCATTTTGATTTGACTTCTGTGCATGATGTGATAGGAGATTGAGTTTATTTCTTATATGTGGATTACCAAGTTTCCCAGCACCATTTGTCGAAGATGCTTTCCTTTGGTTTACTTCACATACCTAGATCCTTTATTGAGGATTAGTTGTCCACATATCTGAGAGTCTTTTTCTGGACTCTCAATTCTGTACAATTATTCTTTATTCCAATACCATGTGATCATTATTACTATAGCTTCATAGTAAAATTTAAAGTTACAGAAAGAAAATTCTCCTATATTCATTCTCCCTAGATTATTTTGGCTAGTGTGAGGTTGGGAGGAAAGAGGAGGATAAATAGTTAAATGGTATTAACTTAGCATATTTTAAAAATAAATAGTCAGCTATTTACAAGTCCATGAATAGTTTTAAGACACAGAATTTTTCCACTGAGGAGGAAAACAATTTCTGGTGTTGGTAAAAGTTTAACTGTAGTTTAATAGGGGTGGCATAGTCAGAGAGATCAAAAAACAAAATAACAACAAACAAAAAAAGGAAGTCCAACATATTTGGACTTGGGATTGGAAAAGCAAATCTGTCACATTGGAGACATACATTGTATTTGGAGTTACCTTCTCAATCAGTGGTTTAAGTGGATCTCTGAGGCTCAAAATGCTGACTAGAGGCAGCGAATTCATGTCCAGGTGATCTTAATTTCAATAGATCAGGAAATCCAAGGTGTTTGTGTGTATAGAAAAACAAACAGTTCATTCTAAAAAAAAAACACAGAAAGACACTTATGAAAAAACAGTGAAATAAAGAGAATTCTGACTGAAAAGAGAAATTTAAAACTATCTATGGGACTTAAGCATTCCAGTTGATATCTCCTATTGAAATCAACTTCTGTTTATTGGAAAAAGATAACTGATCTGTTTTGTCCTAAGCCACCATTGGTCTAGTTGGTCTAGTTTTCCATTACCCAGTCTGACAGAGTCTTCAGGCACCAGACCAACGATATATCATTAACTAAAGCACTGAAAGAAAGCTACAGTTCACTTTAAATACTAATTCTTAACCATTAACCTGAACACTGCAAAGAGGACTTCAGGACTTGCCAGGACACTCAACCCCTTTGAGCAGTTTCATTTCAAGATAGATCAGTAGCAAAAAAATAAAAAATCCAGGTGCAGAATTTATTTTTTCTGAGTAAAGTAACTGCTCTATGCTAGTAACTAAAGGTTCACTGAAACTGGGTGTTTACTGTGTATGCAATGTAACAATGTCCGGACTCTATTCTAATTTACCTAACTTAGTAGTTCATTCGTCTTCAAATAGGTTTGTTATCACTATTTCCCTTGTATTCCCAGAAACTTTTTGTGTTTCTTGTCTATCCTATAAAATTTTTGCCATTTTCTACTCTGTGTATTTATTAAAACCCTGACTTCTATACCTGTGACATTCTTTTCTATATTTTTCTATATAATTCTATATAATTTTTCTATATTAGACAGATGATGCTGACATGTGGATTTTCTTAAGGCAAATGCAAAATTATTTTTTGTCCAATTTTATTTGATTTTGAGCAACTATTCCATAAATATTTATCATATACTTAATACAGTCCCTTAGCACATAAGTATCTTGAGGGTGATATATGTACTCCTGGATTCACATATGAGGCACAGAGGAGAGTCTTAACAAATATTTACTTGCTGGCATTCAATCTAAACAGGACCCAGAAATGAAATTGTGAAAATACAATAATATCCTCAGCAGTATGGAGCCTGCTGTCAGCAATATGCAGCATAATTGTCATCAAAATTTATCTTGATAACAACTGGATTCTATCCAAAAAATGTCACCATTTACCAACTAGGTGACTTAGGGAAAGTTTGTCTCCATTCCTGTTTCCCCATGTGTAAGGATGAAATAAGGTACAGAAATAGCATACCAAGAAAAATAGCTGACATGTTCAATAAATGAAGCTATTACTTTTCTGTACCACTCAGAACCATTATTATTAGCTCTCATTTTTTCTTCTTTCAATCCCTTCTTCACTCTCCATCTTCCCTTCTACCTTGTTGCTTTTTGTTTTCATCTTCTCTTTTTATTTTATTTATTTATTTTTTTGGTTTTTGGGCCACACCCAGTGATGCTCAGGGGTTACTCCTGGCTATTCGCTCAGAAGTCACTCCTGGCAGGCAGGGGGGACCATATGGGGAACCGGGGGATCGAACCAAGGTCCGTCCTAGGTTAGCGCAGGCAAGGTAGGCACCTTATCTCCAGCGCCACCGCCCGGCCCCCCCTCTTTTTATTTTTATATACCTTACTCTCCTCCTCACTATACTCTTACTTGGAACTTTAAAAAAAAAAAAACCACCATCCAAGAAAGCACCCATGAAAATAATGGCTATGAAAAATTTAAGTTTCTAGAAACAAGTCAACAGAATTCCTTGTTGGCATTTTCAGTCTGAATGTTTCTTTCTTAGCCTAATCCTGTTACCTAACAATTGCCCAGCTGGCCACAAGGCCAAAACTCCAGGGATTTTCCATTTGTCCCCAGATTTGCCTCAAACACACTTTGTCTCTGATTTCTATGCAGCTTCAATCAGGAAAGCTATTTAGGGAAATTTAATCAAGGAAATTTTTAACAAGGGTAAACCAAAATGCTACTCACTTGCGTGTCTGCATCCACAGCACAAAAATGTGCCATGACTAGCAAGTTTGTAAATGTGTGCACAGACCAACACAAATCTTAGAGATTATTCAGGCCTTTAGTGTGACAAGCGACTGATCAAATGTGGGTGAGCAAAAAGAGATAGAAGTGAGAAGACTTATCGATAGTAATGTTGACACCAGAAGTAGCCTGGTGTTTTTTTGATTCATCTTTAAAACTGGGTATGCGAAAAGTTTATGGAAAAACTCAAATATATGCCAAATAAGAAAGAAGAGTTCATTAGACAGAAATGTAGATATGGTTACTTTACAAAACCTGTGCAATACTTTCAGGTGTTAGCTTGAAATTTGAGGGACTAATATGTTTTGTTCATTTAACAACTTTAATTTGGGGGGAGGGATAGAGAATTTGGCGGACCTTTTGGTCCCTGTGGTGCTAGGGGACTACACTTGACTCTGTGCTCAGAAGGGATCTATGGTAGTGCTTGGGGAACCACCTAGTGGGGCTGGGGCCTATATGAAGGTTGGCAGCATCCAAACTGAGTGCCTTATCTGGTTTTATCTCCTTTCCAGACTTAAAGTTTTAAATCATCTCATCTACATATTAAAATTAAAATTCAAAAGCAAAATTTTAATTTTCTAAGTGGTTGTTTCTGTAGTAGCATCAGCCTAGAATTATTATAAATAATTCTAATTCTATAAATAATATAGAATTATATTATAAAGAATTTCTTTATAATATACTGCGATTCGATTTGTAGTGCCTTGGAACAGTGTAGGTACTGCACTCTAGTCCTAAAAGAATCCATTATATTTTTGTCTGGATATGACTTGACCAACTCACATGATTAAAGACGGCAATTTATTTAATCTCCTTTGTCGAAGATTCTTGTCTGTAAGTTGGTAATACTAATAGAACATTCTCGAAAAGTAGGGTCAACTGCTGTAAGTATGAAGTCCAAGTAAGCTGGTGCCAGCTTAAAACCTACTTAAAACTCTATGGTGTCATCTGAGTCTATGGGACTAACAACCATTGCTGAGCCAACTCCAAATTGATGTTAATGCTTGTTATAGAATTGCAGAAAAGACTCATTAGAACTACAACAAGTACTGCAAAGCTGTAATTATCAAGTACAATGAACACATAAACATATTACACCATGTAAAGAATACAAAAGGAATACCTTGATGTCTGGGTGTCTGGGCACGTATATGTACACACATACACACTCACACACAAACACACCCCTTAATGTGTAGAATTCTATAGAACATTGGAACATTTGAGTCTCTGCTGAGGTTTAGCAGGATCTACTTGCCTCTTCACACAGTCTGTTCCAAAAAACAGCGTAATTTTATTGTATGCCATATCCTTGCTTTTACTTTTAGTTGCATCCTATTTATCCCTAATCAAACAAGAATATATATGTATATATATATACAATGTATGCACATACAAATGTATTTTGTGTATTTTATTTCAATAAACACTTTATATAAAATATTTTATATAAATAAATATTTGTATATTTTTATATATAAATATATACTTTTTTATTTTTTAGGCTGTGCCAGGAGTACTTTATATGTCATATTTGGGATCAAATCAGGATCAATCTTACTTATTTTCAACGTATATATGCTTTAACTCCTGAACTATCTCTGTGGCCTTGACTATTTTTGTTTTTGTTTTGTTTTTGGTGTTTTTTCTTTGGCCACACTCTGCCGTGCTCAGAAGTTACTCCTGGGTATGCATTCAGAAATTACTCCTGGAATGCTTGGCAAACCAATGGTATGCTGGGAATTGAAACCCATTCACTGGAATACAAGGCCAATGCTCTACCCACTTTGCTATAACTTCTGTTCCCTTGATTATTTTTTTTTTAATTTTTGAGCACATTTGCTAAGGCTTACTTCTTTCTTTCCTCCTGTGTTTTCACATCATCTATGTTCATTATAATGAATAGCACTTTCAAATGCAAAGAGTGTCATTTCAGAGTCTACCTGAAGCATAGGTGTTTGTTTGTTTGTTTGCTTTTGAGCCATAATCACTTGTATGGTGAGTTACTCCAGGCTCTGTGCTCAGATCAATCCTGGCACAGTTTGAAGAACCATATGGGGTGCTGGGTATCAAACTTGGGTCAGATATGTGCAGGCAAGCTACCTTCCAACTCTACTAACTCTCCAGTCTCATATTTAAATTTTTTTTTTTTTTTGGTTTTTGGGCCACACCCGGTGACACTCAGGGGTTACTCCTGGCTATTCGCTCAGAATATGGCAGGCACAGGGGACCATATGGGGAACCGGGGGATCGAACCGCGATCCGTCCTAGGTTAGCGCAGGCAAGGCAGGCACCTTACCTCCAGCACCACCGCCCGGCCCCCATATTTAAATTTTTTAAATAGGGTTCAATCTCAGTGATGCTCAGCCCAGCAGTGCTCAGATCCAGTAGAGTTGGGGGCCAGAACCTCAATCATTAATGTCAGTGATCAAACACAGGATCTTGCCTAAAAATCTTCTTAGGCCTCCATTATTCAGGTCCTTGGGGATGGGTGATGGGTGTGGTTGGAATTATGTACAAAGGAAACCATTATTAACAGTAATAAAAATTGAAAAATCTTAGTCAATTAAGATAATTTTTGAAAATCTCCCTATGCTAGGGGAGTTATTTTCTTTTTTGCTCATTTGTTTGCTTTGCTTTGCTTTGGGTCACGCTCAAAGGTTACTTCTGGCTCTGCACTTAGAAAGGCTTAGAAGTTGTTTATTTGTATGTTTGGAGACACACGAGCAGTGCTCAGGGGTTACTCCTGGTTACTTTTCACACTTAATACTGCTTTGACTGACCTTGTGCATCTCCCAGAGAGCAAGTGGCCGGAGATCTCTCTGTCTTCTCCCAGACCTGGGACTCCGATGATGAAGGAATGTGTGTGTACATTCCTCTTGATTAGGAAAGTTACAGAGTGTTTTCCCAAATATTGAAAAGTGCTTTTCATGGTGGAAGACAGTTCAGAGTCTCACCAGCAAGATGTGCAAGCTCCCATTCCTCCTCATGTTCACTAACTTTTGGTGCTAAAAATGATAAAAAAAAAATCTCATTTTTACCATTCTGGGCTTTGCTTTTAATTTTGAATGAAACTGTTATGTATAAAGTTACATCTGAGTCTGCACTAAATGTGTTCTTTTTTGGATACTTAGTGTTGACCATACTTACATCTGTCTATGAATTGTTGTGTCTTTTCCTCTGTAAAATGATTTGCCATATCTGTTTTCTCATTGATTACTAAGCTGAAAATTCTTTGTTGATTTCCTGTGCAACAGTAAATGGCTGATCTATGTTTTGGGAAACATTTTTTATATCTTAATTTAGTATAATTTATGTATATGCTTTTGCATCTGAAAGTACCTTGCTCCATGGAGCTGGAGATATGGCTCAAGTGCTGGGGTGCATTTCTGGCCTGTGTGAAATTCTGAGTTTGCTCCCCAGCACCATATTTCTACACAGCCAGCATCACTGGAACTGACTTTTTTAAAGTCCTTTTCTATCCTAATATGTTAAAGACACATTCTTTTGTGTGTGTGTGTGGTTTTTGGGTCACACCCAGCAGTGCTTAGGGGTTACTCCTGGCTCCATGCTCAGAAATTGCTCCTGGCAGGCACGGGGGACCATATGGGGCACCAGGATTCGAACTGATGACCTTTTGCATGAAAAGCAAATGCCTTACCTCCATGCTATCTCCCGGGCCCCCTAAAGACACATTCTTAATTTTTTTCCTAGAGGTTTAACTATTTTGCCTTTCCCACTTGAATTCATAGGCATTGTAAGATGTGAGTTATAGAGAAATGGTGCATGGTTCTCTGTCAAGATGGCCTGGTGTCTGGTAGCTCTTTCTTAAACAGAATATTCTTTAGCTGGAAGAAGGCATGTAATGTAGTTAAGAAGCACTGCCTAGATCACTTCTGACTCCAAAGTATAGGGGAGAAAAGGACAAAAAGGGAAAGCAATCAAAGGGAAAAGTTAGATGAGGAAGAGCAATTATAGAGAACAGGGACACTTGTGGATAGTAGTAATGTGAGAGTGGTATAGATATATACCCAAACAGTGGAGCTAGCAACACTAAAAACAGGAGATCCAAACTTCAACCATCAAACTTACAAATATGCCTATTAAGATAACATACAGGGTGGGCCAGGCGGTGGCGCTGGACGTAAGGTGCCTGCCTTGCCTGCGCTAGCCTAGGACGGACCACGGTTCGATCCCCCGGTTTTCCATATGGTCCCCCAAGCCAGGAGCAACTTCTGAGCGCATAGCCAGGAGTAACCCCTGAGCGTCACTGGGTGTGGCCCAAAAACCAAAAAAAAAAAAAAATAACATATAGGGTGGAAGGGAACTTATGAACACTGGCAAAGGGAAGTTAACAATGGTGGTGGGATAGGTGCTGGCACATTTTATGTCTAAAACTCAATTATCAATAACCTCATAAATCTTTAATAAAATTTATGACAATTTTTTTTGGCCAGTTCACACCCAGCATTGCTCAGAGGCTACTCCTGGCTCTATGCTCAGAAATTGCTCCTGGCAGCTCGGGGAACCATATGGGATGCCAGGATTCGAATCACCATCCTTTTGCATGCAAGGCAAATACCTTACCTCCATGCTATCTCTCCGGTCTGACAATTTCTTTAATAAAATTTAAAATATTGGGGCCCGGGAGATAGCATGGAGGTAAGGCGTTTGCCTTTCATGCAAAAGGTCATCGGTTCGAATCCCGGTGCCCCTTATGGTCCCCCGTGCCTGCCAGGAGCAATTTCTGAGCATGGAGCCAGGAGTAACCCCTGAGCACTGCCGGGTGTGACCCAAAAACCAAAAAAAAAAAAATTAAAATATTTTGAATATTTGGAGGGGGGGGTTTGAGCCACACCCAGTGATGCCCAGAGGTTATTTCTGTGTCTGCACTCTGGAATTTACTTCTGGTAGGCTCAGGGGACAAGATTGAATGCCTGGGATCAAACCAAGGTTGGGTGCATGCAAGGCTAACATCCTACCCGCTGTGCTATCACTGCAGCCCCTAACAAATTTTTAAAAAACAGTCTGTATTTTTTTGTGCCAAAAGCTTGCAGTGCTGCCTTTGTATCTGAAGTTTCCATATAGGCCAGATCTCTATTGCTAGGTTCTGTCTTATTTCTATGCCAATATTGCAGGGTCTAATGACTCTTATTTTTTATAAAAAGTTTAAAATGCAGGATGTTGTGTTGCCTGCCTGATACTTTTACTCAGATATATTTAGCCACAAAGGAGTTGTGCATGTGGGAACCACTTTCTGGGGCTCTTTGTCTCCCCAGGGCCCACTGCACTGGTCTTACTACTGACGCAGTCACACTCCCAGTTTTCATTCAGAGGCTTCAAATATCAAGTTCTTGAATGGAAAAGGAAGCACAATTCACTGGGTACTGTGAAAAGTCGTTGAGAGGTTTCAGAGTTAACAACATCATCTTCTTGTTTGATTGGGCATTTTAAACCTACTTAAAGGAAAATTCAAGACTCGCCATTAGATATTCTATCAGAATAGCCTGAGCTATTTGGAATACAAACTTTGTTTTGATCAAACTTTTTTGGTTTGACAGTTAGAAACATATAAACACCATAATTACTAACTTACCTTCCTCTAAAGCAAATCAAGGAAAGCATGCTCATCTCTTAATGGTTTGTTAAGGCTTCATAACTAGTTAGTGTCACTTGAAATATCAGTAGAATTAAGAAATCATCCTATTTAAGAATGTGAAGACACTAGAAAGGGAGAGATCATCCTTTATCAGTCTAATCACACACAGATTTCTTACTCTTGGTCCAGATCCAACTCATTTTATTACTCTAGTCTGTTTATTTTCTGTTTATGAGTCAAATAGGAAATATTTCAGCCTTTGTGAACCAAGAATGTCTTCAATCCTTTGACCATCCTCTAGTAAAGTTTGTCTTTTAACATCTTTAGACTACATCAGTGTTCTTAGCTCTAAACCCAGACTAAGAAACAGTGGTTTTTTTCCCTGCAAGCTTTATTTGCACTAGTCTTACTCTCCAGAAAAATACAGCTACTCTTGCCGTTACTCTAGAGTAAATGACTCCTAAAAGATGTAGAAGTAGTTAGAGGCAAATGTTTGCCTATTTACTTTAAAAATAAGAGACATGTAAATATATGGTTAGAACCTTAATTGAAATAAAAGTGATTGCTTGTTAAAAAACAGTAATCAAACACAAGTGAAATGATGTTCCTCCAAATTAACTAACTATACAATGAATATATATTTCAAACTTTCTTTTGAAGATGGTTTAAGCATATTGGAGATTGATTTATTTTCTCTTCCATGTATTGAGACATCTATGTGACCCAGGGACTATTGAGTACCAAATCATAAAATTTATAATGTTAATTGCCATCAAAATTCTTGAAAATCTAGTAAAATAGTAAAATATAGTGTCAGTTATTTGTGATCCCTTAAATGTGCACATGGGGAAAGCAGAGTTATTACTGTATTATATATTTTCTCCCTTTAGAGATTCAAAGGTCCCAGGATTGAGCTCAAATAGTAGAGCAAGCACAAGCTCCAGGTTTTATCTTATACCACATGTTCCCTCCTATAACTCCAATAATGGTTCCCATAATTTTATCTTTAAAAAAATTAAAAGCTTGGGTTTAGTTATTTTATAACTTCTTCAAACCCAAATACATTGCCAAAGTGAGTATATTAAACAGCATTTGTGGGGCCCGGGAGATAGCATGGAGGTAAGGCATTTGCCTTTCAAGCAGAAGGTCATCGGTTCGAATCCCAGTGCCCCATATGGTCCCCCGTGCCTGCCAGGAGCAATTTCTGAGCATGGAGCCAGGAGTAACCCCTGAGCACTGCCGGGTGTGACCCAAAAATCAAAAAAAAAAAAACAAAAAAACAAAAAAAAAACACAACAACAACAACAACAAAAAAACCCGTTAGCATTTGCAATATTTCAAAGAGAAGTTTTCTTTTATTTTTTTTGAGATGCCACATCTTTTTGTTTTTTTTTAATTTTCTTGATAAAGGATATCATTTTTTTTAGTTTTTTTTTCTTTTTTTTATTTTAACACCTTGATTACATACATAATTGTGTTTGGGTTTCAGTCATGTAAAGAGCACCATCTATCACCAGTGCAACGTTCCCATCACCATTGTCCCAAATCCCCCTCCTCCCACCCACCCCCCGCCTGTACTCTGGACAGGCTCTCCATTTCCCTCATACATTCTCATTATTAGGACAGTTCAAAATGTAGTTATTTCTCTAACAAAACTCATCACTCTTTGTGGTGAGCTTCATGAGGTGAGCTGGAACTTCCAGGTCTTTAAAGAGAAGTTTTCTTGAATGCAGAATCTATCTATAGTTCTATAAAATCTTATCTGCATTTGACATATGCTGTTCAGCTCTTTCACCTTTTATACTTAACATATGCATTTTCTGACAGCTCAGCATGAGAAATCTATAGGCTGACTACTCCCAACCTAGATTATTCTAGAGTAAATCCAGAGTTATATCTGTTTTAACTTCTATAGCCTGACATGTAAAATTACTTCACAATCCTAAACTCTCTTTTACAACTGGATTATCATTCTTCAAAAGCCTGTTCATTATGAGTTACCAATTATGATTAAGTGAAAGGGAAAAACATCTTGGAAGATATGTGTGTAAAGAATTTGAGACTCACTCTCAAGTCTCTTGAAATACAGTGGTTGAATACTGTTCACTTCCTTTTCATTTATTTGGTGTCCCATGTTTTGAAGAGCCTCTTAGAAACTCAAAGTCTGGGCATCTACCCTGAGAACTTTCTTATCACATCATTTCCTAAGTCACAATTTATCAACAAAATGAAAAGTATACCTGAAGATATTTATTTTCAGACTGACTCACTGTTGATATCTGAAAATTATATTGACTTTGGGGAGGTGTTTAATTTCTCTAGATCATTGTAATCAAATAAAAAATTGACATAAACTAAATCTAAAGCAAATCTTTCTCAGTCAAGTGTTTTTGCTTTTCTCTTTTGAGAGCAGAACAAAAGCATCTCATTCCCTTGTCATCACCATCATTTTTTTCTCATCATGTCACTATCATTTTTATTTTAAAAAGTCTTCTTGTTTAGAAAAAATTAAAAATGGAAAACAAATTCTAAAAAAATTCAAGAAAGTAATATAATTTATATATGCAAGGCATCATAATTCTGCCTCCAGAGATGCTCACTTTAAGCATTCTCTATATGTACCTCCAGAATGTATATACATGTATGCTTCACATAAGAAAATCGCCCCTTCAGCAACTTATTCTCTACTTGACATTGGATCTTCTCTTCAATGGTTTCCCCACAGTTGGTCTCATTCTTTACTATGTCACACTATGGATGGAGCCACCTCTGGAAATCTTGTTTAATGGTTTCATTTTTACTCCTACAGTTTTTCCTAGGATCATAAGTGCAGGTGTGCTTTTCACAAACTTGGCTTTCAATGACAGATTTATGGTATTCTATTTTTGTGGGCAGAGGAACCTCCCAAGCAGTGTTTAGGGGCCCAGGGACCACATTCAGCAAAATTTAACCAAATGGGCCAGAGAGTTCAATGCTAGGACCCAATGATGCAGAACTGCATTACATTGCCAGGAAGCATCAAGACCATCCCAGTAGTGCTTAACTAGAGGTGGGACCATGTGGTGCTAAGAATTCAAACTTGAGTTCTGGTGCATGAAAATATGCTTTTCTGAGTGCTGAGCATCTCCAGGCTTGTTACTCTCTAGTATTAAAATTTTAACTGTGGCCCAGGAGATAGCATGGAGGTAAGGCGTTTGCCTTTCATGCAAAAGGTCATCAGTTCGAATCCTGGTGCCCCATATGGTCCCCCGTGCATGCCAGGAGCAATTTCTGAGCATGGAGCCAGGAGTAACCCCTGAGCACTGCCAGGTGTTACCCAAAAACCAAAAAACAACCAAACAAAATAAAAGTTTAATTGTGATAAAACAAATAGGGTGTTTATATACTTCAATATGCGGGGGCCTTGAAGCTATTTTGCTGAGTGAAATAAGCCAGTCACAGAAAGATAAACATAGCTAATTCCACTTCTATGAGAAATCTAGCATAGAGCAAGAAAGTAGACACATTCACAGAACAGTTTCCAGGCACTGAGGAGTGGAAAATTGCTTATAGAATTTTGATTTTGCAAGACAAAAAAGAATTCTGAAAAATGGCTGTACTATAAATTCTATTACTTATCACTTAAAAATGATTAGCTGGTGAAATTCAGACTGCAAATATAAATTGTGTTCTGTGTTCAATAAATTTTTTCAGCATTAGATGATGCTTGAGGCCAGAGACATAGTATAGAAGGTAAGATACCTAGCTTCTATGCAAATGACCCTGGATAGAGTATATGGCACCACTTCCAGGAATGTTCTCAGAGCACAGAGCAGAAGTAAACCCTGAGTTTAGCCAGGAGTAAACCAACAAACTAACTAATAATAAGAGCAAAAGGTTATGTATAAAGTATGTTTGTATTTATTTATTGTACAAATGCCTTCTTTACCTAGTTATTTCAGTTGTCTAGAAGATAATAAAAAGAAAACAAAGCAATGCTACAAGCTTCTGACTTAACTTTATAGAGGTGGTCCTCAGATTTTATCCTGAATCTCTTTATTGTGACTTTATAAACAATTCTATCAAGCTTAAGGATTTTTTGATTCTTAACAAAGATCATATATGAAATGATTAGAAATGTGGAAAAAATGTAGATGGTCACAGACAGCAGACAACAATAGAAAGATGGAGAAGCAGAATGTTAATAATGCAAGAATCTCCTTCCATAAAAAGGGGACAGCTTAACAATGGAAGCCATATATCATCTTGCTTTACAGTGATGCAGATGCAGATACCTCTGCTTGCAATAACATTACTGAACAAACATTTCTTAATCATTGTTTGTGTGCCAAAAATCTATTAGGGCACAAAGTGTTGATAATGGCAGCAACAGTGTTTAGAAAAGGAGAATTACGTCATCTGCAGTCTGTTTCCAAAGACAGAGGAGAGTGTAACTCAGTGACAGATGATCAAATCTTGGTATATTTTGAGTAACATCAGTTATTCCAAAAATGTAGTTCTTTAATATTCTCTATTTCCAGAGTCCAAAGATCCCTGTTCAATAAGCATTTTTACTTTAGTCTATTACCTCTACTAAGTTTTACCACTTTGTTCCTGTTGTAAACAAGCAACTTTTAAGCATATAATTCACCCAGCAAAAGATGTGTGCATTATGAAGATATATTTGCTGGTTTGGAAA
>PVKC010031908.1:0-14404 GCA_004027635.1 Crocidura indochinensis | reverse complement strand
CCATATGGGGCACCGGGATTCGAACCGATGACCTTTTGCATGAAAGGCAAACGCCTTACCTCCATGCTATCTCCCAGGCCCCAGGATTTTCTTTTCACTGTTGTTTTTTTAATATAATTTTAATATCATTTATCTGTAAACAATCAAATCAAAATGATCAATATATTATTGTATTAATTATGTGTTTGCCAAGAAGCAACTTGGGACTAGAGCAAAGGGAACTTTTACATTAGTGGTGGGACTGGCTTTGGAACATGGAGTGGCAGAAATAAATGTATTATGAGAAACCATGTAAAACATGGTGTTTAATAAAGTAATGTAAATTAAAAATAAATATATTAATCATATTAAAAATGTAATAAAGGGATTTGAGAGATAGCACAGTCATAGGGTGTTTGCCTTGTAAGCAGCTGATGCAAGATAAATGCTGGTTCAAATTCCATCATCCAAAATGGTCCTCTGTGCCTCAAAGGAGTGATTTCTGAGGGCAGAGGCATGATTAACCCCTGAGTGCCATTGAGTGTGACCCCCCCCCCAAAAAAAAAGAAAGATAGAAAATGTATTATAGTTGAGGCTGGTGATAACACAGTGGCTAGGGCATTTGTCTTGCATGTCACCTACCCAGGTTCAAGTCCAGGTATAGCATATGATTCCCCAATATGGACAAGGAGCAATTTATGTGTACAAAATCAGGCATAACCCCTTAGTGCTGCCAGTTGTGACCCAATAACTAAAAACTAAAAAAAGTAATATAGTGAAGTAAGGATGCCTAGATCAAGCCTGGAACTTAGGGAGAGAAAAAGTACACATAAGAAAACAAAGCAAGGCAGGAAGGAATAAGATGAAAAAGGGAAGGAATGGGGCAACAAGGCTCTGAGTTTCACTTGTATTCACTTATATCCAATGCACAAATTCAAAAGTGCTGAAATCATGAGAACTTATAATCACTAAGTTGTAATGTCTAAGCTACAGCCACTGAAATTTAATGTCATCAAAGCCATTTACCAGTATCCAATGGCAAATATTATATACAATGGTGAAAACTCTAAAAACCTTTTCTCTAAGATCTGGTACGAGGCAAGGATGCCCCTCTTTATGAACACACAGGGAAAGTTACATAAACTAAATTTTCAAGGACAAAAGAGAAATAGAATAAAACATAAAAATGTAAACTCAGAATAGAGAGGAGTTCTATCAGACTAAAATAAAATACCTCAAAGAGTTATGTCATAGAATATGAGAGCTGGAAATAAAACGTGAACTACAGAAATGAGCAGCAAAATAAGTTGCTTATTTGGAGGATGAAGAAAAAAGACCTCAGAAAAATGAGGTACTGATTTCCCATAATTAACAAATTAACATATGAAAAATTTACAGCTAAAGTCATATCCACTTATTCACTGCGATAGATTTGTATATTTGTGTTTATATGTAGATTTATGTATTTGCATTTAACCATTTAATACATGTACTTAACATGTATTTAACCATTTGGGCAGAAATATCTTTCAGTATTTGCTAGTTTCTATCAGTTCAGTTCTACCCTACACTAATTTGAAGTCTCAGAGCTCCTTGGGAACTTTAATGGACATTTTGGAAATTCTTTCTTTTGACTTGATGTTCTGAGTACAGTAATATGGGGTGGATGTATTCTTCATCTCTTTTTCTATTGTACTGGCTACAGGGTAGAGCTAAGTTATTAGAAAGGATCATCTCACTCTACCTTTCCTGATAAAATAATAACTGTTCTAAACTTCATTCTTCCTCCCTTTCCATTTATTTTGCATGCTTTTACAATTGCAAGAGCTGCTTAAGAATGAGCTGTGCTAGTTAATAATGGGGAATTGGGAATGTAGGAAATGAATATTAAGATAAATTTTATAATCCTTTTAATACTTCTTTTCAGTTTATTTCTTAATATAATAATTTCATAAATAGGAAAAAATAAAGCCATCCTCAGAAAGAAGTCGAATTTATATTATTCTAGGCTTATTGCTTGAAATAGGTTTTAGAAAAGCCAGGAATGTGTACCCCTCTGGGAACTTCTATTTCTCAGCTATGGTAGGATTTAAAACAGAGATTTTGCACTGACACATTAGGGAAACGACTTATGTTCTCATTCCATCTCGAATAAAGCAAATTCCAGTATCTAAAACTGAAAGTTTATTAGTTTACATTATGTATTAAGTGCTCACTTTTTAGATAGAAAAATGTTCTTAATAAAAAATTACCATGAAAATATTATCACTTAGAAAAATAATTTATTAATGAAATTCTGAAAGCAACATATAATAAAGTACATCGATATAATTTGAAGAGAAGTACCTGTGGCAAAGCTGTAAATGCTGTAGAAAAATCAAATCTAATTGCTATTTTAATGTCCTCATTAAAGTTAAGAACAAATTTTAGCATCATATATGTTAACCAAATAGTGTCTACAATATATAAGGATTACAATATTCATATTTTACTCTTTCGTTGGCATTGAAAATTTTCTTACATCAAAATATTGATAAGTACTATTACTAATTCTATGTGAATAATAATATTAAATATTTTCTTACTTTCTTAATCCTTTTCTAGGATTCCCAAAGAGTGCTCAGGGGGCAAAGGTAATTCCCAATAACTCAGTCAATAGATATGTTTAAAACAATGATAGAACCTGTATATGAAATGCTGCTAATATTCTCTGTCCTGATAATTGATAACCAATTAGACTCTTTTGGAAATGCTTGGGACTAGTACTAGCTCCAGGGTTAATATCCAGAAATGCTGGGAACCAATATGATACCGGGATTGAACTGGGCTCTATTGCACACTCTACAATCCATGTACTATCTCCCTAGCCATCTATCTAACTTTCATAGGGCAATTTTTTTTCTTTTCTGAAAGTAAATACACAATTTTGTTCTGAAAATAAATGCAGAATATATTAAATCATAATATTTGGCAAATTGCAGTGATTTAGGGAATTATTTATTTTAAGATAAAGAAAATTGATGTAAGTGAAGAGAAACGTAAGGACATGCTTAAAGATGTTTTTAATTTTGTAATATGGTTGTACTCAATCCAAATCATTATCCTATATTGAAATATGTGATATTTTATTTCATATTGGCTAACAAGCAACATAGGTCAGACGCAGAGTTACTCTTTCTTAGTGAAACATTTCAAGCTAAAGCACAATATTAACTTCTTTCAAAAATAAGGAATAGAGTGGATGTAGTATGACTGTGGACTTGCCTGCAGTCAACTAGTGTTTGATCTTCATCACCACATTTTCCCCCAGTTTCCCACCAGGAGTGATTTTTTCTTTTTTTTTTTTTTGTTTTTGGGCCACACCCAGTGACGCTCAGGGGTTACTCCTGGCTATGCGCTCAGAAGTATCTCCTGGCTTAGGGGACCATATGGGAAACCAGGGGATCGAACCGCGGCTAGCACAGGCAAGGCAGGCTCCTTACCTACTGCCCCACTGCCTGGCTCCCACCAGGAGTGATTTTTGAGAATAGAAAGGTGTATGCCTTGTACATTTGCCTTGTGTGGCCCCCAAATAAGTCAAACATTAGGAATAGGCATTTGTGTATCTGTTCAAATGTTTGAGAAACAATTATATATTGTACCATATATATGGTATATATGCTATCATATATACAGCTATTTAATATTTCTCAGTGAGAATGCGTGCAATGAGTTTAAATGTATAAAGCTAAAAACAGAAAAAAACATTTATCTGATTTTTAGAGTTAATAATTGGGCAGTATAACTTGCTAGATAAAGCATTTAGAAATAATGCTTTCTTCAAGAAATCAAGAAAGATGGGACTGGAGTGGTAGCACAGTGATTGGGAGTTTGCCTTGGATGCAATGGATGGACACAGTTTTGATCCCTGGTATCCCATGTGGTCCCCTAAGTCAGTGGTGATTTCTGAACGCAGAGATAAGAGTAACCTCTGAGCGCCTCTACTTCCAATATGTAGCCCATAATAGAATAAAAAAAAAGAAATTTAATAAAGAAATCAAGAAATATTTGACTCCTTTTGGTTGTTTGTTTTAGGTTACCCACTGTATCTGAGAAGATTTCAAAATAAATTTAAGTTTGTTATATGAAAATTATACCCTGATGGAAAGGGTTTCTTATATGCAAGACAAATCAATTATATATTTCTACCTTTTAGAATAAATTTTTAAATATTGTATCAACTTTAATCAAAAGAGAATTTTGGGGTGAGAGTGATACATATTTATTGAAGTATAGATTGTTCTGTTTTAAAATATGTTTCTTATGTTGAATACGTGCTTTGCATATTTCTTTATAAATGCTTTTAACTTATATATTTTAAAATTTTAATTTTAATCCATCTACATACTGTCTAATTTTATCCCATTTTAAAATCCTTTGTAAAGAATAAAATTAATGTCTACATCTAATTCAATTAATACTTAAAATCACTTAGAATGTTTTTTCTTTTTTATTATCTTCTACTTTTTTATTGTAATACTTCTTTCTGTATTACATTTAATATCATCATATCCATGCTTCAGTATGTCCTTGAATGATCTTTGTGGGGTTCTTGTTACTGTAGAAAATAAATTGTAAGTGTAAACCACAATATAAAAATGGAGAGAAAAGGGGTCAGAGAGATAGCACAGAGGTGTTTGCCTTGCAAACAGCTGACCCAGGAACTAAGATGGTTGATTTGAATCCCTGGCATTCCATATGGTCCCCTGTGCCTGCCAGGAGCTATTTCTGAGCAGACAGCCAGGTATAACCCCTGAGCTCTGCCAGGTGTGGCCCAAAAACAAAACAAAATAAAACAAGACAAAAGGAGAGAAAGAGAAAGAAGGAAAAGAAGAGAGAGTGTGAAAGAAACAAGTTGCTGCTGCCCTAAAGCTGGGCAGGGGTGCGTTGGGATGGGGAGGAAATAGGAGAGATGCATGACTGCAAGAGTGCAGTAAAGGATGGTGTACATTGTATGACTGAAACTCAACAATGGACAATTTTGTAACCAAAATGCTTAAATAAAGAAAATAAATAATTAAATTTCATACTATCTCTACCCCAATTTGAACTGTCATATATTATTATCAAAATATTATAAAATCTATCCTTTTATATTTCTTTTAAAATGTGATTAATATTTATATATAAATTTTAATATGTCAACACCTTTAAACCACTTCAATATATTTCCTCAGTACTAGCCTGATGTCCCAAACCTGACAAAGTGGGCCTTATACTCAGGCTAGTACTGAGTATATGTCTCATAAAATTTTTATGGTTAAATATTTCAGAAGAAGTTCTTTCATTTTGATTCATCTGATGCTCTATTTAACTTAATTTTGAGGCTTTCTTTTATTTATTTATTTTTTGTTTTTGTCTTTTTGTTTTTGCTTTTATTTTTTCAGGCCACACCCGTTTGATGCTCAGGGGTTACTCCTGGCTAAGCACTCAGAAATTGCCCCTGGCTTGGGGGGGCCATATGGGACATCAAGGAATAGAACCGTCATCCTGATCCTTGGCTAGCATTTGCAAGACAGATACATTACCTCTAGCGCCACCTCGCTGGACCCTGAGGTAAACTTTCATGTGGATAAAATTCCATATTGACCATCTTTCAACTAACATAGTGTGCTATATCATTTGACTCTATTTTATATAATTTTATTATTTTCATACATTACCTTACAGTTAATTCATATTTTGTTCCCCAGTTGTGAAAATTTTGTTTTGCTTTATTTTGGGGCCACATCTGGTGATGCTCAGGGCTTACTCCTGGCTATGAACTCAAAAATCGCTCGTGGCTAGTGGGACCATATAAGACTTCAGGGATCAAATTGCAGTCTGTCCTACATTATGCAGGGCCAACACATTACCACTTGTACCAAGGCTCTGGCCCCATTTGTGGAAAATTTTAAGGAATTCTTTTATCATTAGTTATTTAGTACTTTGGTAGATATATTTGATAAAATTATTATTTTATGTAAATCGGTTAAAAACACATATACAGTTTTTATTGTCCAGAAATATTATTATACTCTAATGGCAAGAAATGGTGATAATCTAAATTGTGTAACAGCATGAGGCTTTCACCTTTTGTTTTATATTTGCATTTTTAAAGTGTAAAAATATGGTCATCAAATTAAAAGGATAAAGGGAGGGAAAGTAGGGTGGAATGGACAACTGGAGAGAGTTTCATTTTTGTCTTTTTCTTTTTCTCCTTCTTGGTGAGGAAAATTCTCTAGGTCCTATAGCTCACAAGGGCCATAGCCCCACCAGCTATTCTCTGCTAATTAGATCAGAAATTCATTATAATACTTAGCCCTGTGGTGCCAAATATTATACAGATAGCCTTGTGGTTCTGAAGACCTTAAGGCCCACTTTGTCAGGTTTGGGACATCAGGCTAGTACTGAGTAAAGCTCATAAGTCACAAATCAGACTGCTATACTCTTTCTCAATTCCTTGAGGGGGTAGATTTGAAAATTATTTTCCGTACTTTACTGTTGGTGGGTGCACCAAAACCTTAAACAGATAGAGATAGAACCTTTTAGAGGTTAAAATTCCTAGTGTTTTTTTTTAAATTTAATCACTGTGGCTACAAAATTGTTCATGATTGAGTTTCAGTCATATAATGTATATCACCCTTCACTAGTACACATTTTCCACCAGAAATGTCCCCAATTTCCCTCCAATCCTCTTCCAGTTACCTCCCTGCCTACTCCTCTTGGCAGATATTTTATCTCTCTGTCTTTCTGTCTCTATCTCTCTTCTTTCTTTTCCATTTGATACTGTGGTTTACACTATTGTTAATGATGAGTCATGTATCATGCATATACTTTTATTTTCTTTTATCACCACTTTTAAATAATTAGTTACAATTAGTGATGAGTTACCTTGATTAGTCATTGTCATAGTGGTACCCTCTCTACACTAACTGCACTGCTTTTTTTTTTTTTTTGGTTTTATTTTGGGTCACACCCAGCAGTGCTCAGGGGTTACTCCTGGCTCCATGTTCAGAAATTGCTCCTGGCAGGCACGGGGGACCATATGGGACACCGGGATTCCAACCGATGACCTTTTTGCATGAAAGGCAAACGCCTTACCTCCATGCTATCTCCCGGGCCCCCCCAAAAAATATGGAACGCTTCACGAATTTGCGTGTCATCCTTGCGCAGAGGCAATGCTAATCTTCTCTGTATCGTTCCAATTTTAGTATATGTGCTGCCGAAGCGAGCACAACTGCACTGCTTTATAATTTGATTTGTCCTAACTTTCCTACTATAGATTGGTCCTTCAAGTCCTCATCTCTACTGTTGTATAAATGATTATCATACTATCATTTTACCCTTATGTTCCACATGTGAGTAAAATCACTCTATGTCTATCCCTTTCCTTCTGATGTTTTATTTTTTTTTAAGTGAATTGGGGGCAGAGTGATATGCATTATGTAAGGCATGTGCTTTGCATGAAATATATCCTTGCTTGATCTTGGATGCCAAATTTGATCTCCTGGATCCAACCAATAGTGATCTCTCAGTACATAGCAGGTGTAAGCCCTGAGCACCAGTGGGTGTGTACATAAAATAAATCAAACAAAAATATCAATTCATAACATTTGATTACAAAATAAGTATATAAAACAAATATGTGTTTATTTTTTGAGAGGTAGATGCTGAAGATTCAACCATATAAATGTATTTTTACAATTATGCTTTTACAACTATCTATGACCTGTGCTTTTGTTTTAAAATCTTATAGAAAGAAAAAGTTTTGAAACACTAAAAGTGAATCTCATTTTCAAAAAAGGGCATTTTATATTATTATAAAAAATACAGTATAAGTTAAATTTTAGGCATGTCTTGTTTTTAAAGTTTACTGTAGTTTTCATGAGTATTAGCCACTAATAAGTGTGTCCTGTCATTAAATTTATTATTTAAAGTTCTTTCATCTTATCTAAAATGATGTCCTTTCTCTTTTTTCAAAATCATTAGTTTTCTTTAAAGTAGTAGATATTTGGAACTCGGCATATATGAATGAGATTTTAATATTAAATGAAAAGTGTGCATTTATATAAACGTGTATAACTGTACTTTCTCTGGTTCCCAGAATAAATTCCCTCTTTACTTACATTCACAATAATGTTAACAGATCATTTTTTCTATCTATAGTTTATAAGAAATATTATAAGCAATATGACACACTTTTATTTACAAATCCTATGAATACACATATATGGCATGTTTTCTTACATAGGCCTATATAAAATCATATACATATACAAGGCTATTACAAAAATAATATAATTCAACTGTGATAAAGTATGAACCTTATGTTGTGATTTTATTTCATGCTTTATACTGTTCGGTAATAACTTTAACAACATAGATACTTTAGAAAGTAATTGGAATTTGTTTTTGTCCATGTGATCAAGAATTTTTGTCTCACTTTATATAGCACCATTTTTCTCACTAGCTTTATCACACCATTTTATATATACATATATATATTTAATAATAATGTTAGAAAAATATCCATCAAATTTGAATTTGACTCCAAAAACAAATTTCAGGGTAAGACACTCTTCATCAAGAAAACACAGTAATTCATTGTTACAACATAAGGATAATAGCCGATTGTTGATGCATACTATGTGAGGCAGTATATTATTATGAAAATAAATGTGTTGGTTATGTCTATTTTATCTGCATCTTAAAATGGATTAATTTCTGTATATTCAATTACTAGCACCAAGTGGTTCCTTTGAAAAGTATACTTTTATTCGTATATTTTACACCATACAATAAAATTTAAAATATTTTTTTATAAGAAAGCTTTGCTCAAGGTAAATCAGGTATAGAAACACATAATTTTACAGGGAAAAATAGCTCAGCAGTCTGCAATTCAGTTACCCAAGAAGCACTTTACATTTCCCTAAGAGCTCAGGTTAAGCACTGTGCTTAATCACCGAACAATTAGAATGAGCTTACTAAGGAAGTCATAGAATTCCAATTTTTCTCAGAATTGTAGCTAAACTCAAATCTCAAATTATGTAGTAAATCTACTCATTCTTTCTCTTCCTTAGCACCCCATTGTATATTCTGGCCTGAAATATTTTAATATCGCATGTATCTGGGAAGAAAAAAATTTCCTTAGGACAGAGAAGCTTTATCATTTTTAAAAGTAGAGATAAATAAAACCCAGACAAACAAGGGTCAAATATATTTCACTATGAGCTATGTGTTTAATGAGTTCTAGTGCCCGAGATTTCCCCAGAAGAACCAGAAGAGCTGATTTACGATCTCCTCTTCACCCAAATACTGAAAAGGTGGCCCAAGTCATTTTGGTGCCACTAGGCCTGATCAACACCATTTTAAGGGCTTTGCATTGAGACACTTCTGGTTGGCCATGAAATATCTTAAGTACATCTTGGATCTCACTGCCTCTAATATGAAATAAATAATAATAAAATAAATAACCACATGGTAGACAGCTATCTACATGAAAACTGATGATCTACAATGAAACTGATCAGCAATGTACTTCGTATCTTCAAACTAGTGACTTTTTCAACTATTATCCAAAACTCTGCTTATGAGAGGTATTTTCATTCTTCATAAAAGAAAAGAAAACGACAAATCGATTTCAGATGAAGAAGTGGCCCTCTTCAGGGAAACAACACCTAAAATTTCACCTAGATATTATTTCCTCTCTCCAATATGGAAGGCAATAAAATCTCACTCTTGAGGACCACTGAAGCAGTCTACTATTCTGTGGCATTCTTATTCATAGATTGTGATTCTTTACCTTTCAATAAGTACAGTGCGTATTTAGAGACATTTGGGCAGTTCAAAAATTTTGTCAAGATGCTTTCCGAGTGTCTGATCCACACCTAACCTATGTAGCAAAGAAAATACAAGCATATAAAAATCTGGTCATCTAAATGTATGAAGTGGTAGAAAAAAATAGTAATGGTCAGAGAAACCATTATTTCATGAAAAAGCTTTTGCTTGTAACTGTGATAATTTACAAGCTAGCATATCTAAGTGTGTTAGACAAATGTTTCTTCAAAACACTCAAGATTAATGATAAAGACATTTCTTTGCATCATTCTAGATCTTTGAAAGCCCTCCAAAGGTAAACAGATTAGAAGTCTACTATCTAGAGTACATTCTGTTAATTGAAACATCTTGCTACCAGGAGGAAAGAAAGAAAGCAATTTTTTTCAGAATTTTAAATTCGGGGTGCCTGGAGGAAGAAGCTAAGGCAAAGAACTGTGATTTATTGTTTCTGAACTCTCGGATACACATAGTTGAAACAGGAGTTCTATTCTCAGTAGGGAGAGAAGGGAAAGAACCACAAATATCATCATTAAAGTAAAGACATTTTTTTTTGGAAGGAATGGATCATTCCTACCATTTTGTTTAAACAAGAAAATGAATTTTGAATTAGAGATCCTGCTCATTGTGAGCATGAGTCTTTAGAGTGTGAGGAAATATAAATTAAGTGTTAACAGTTTCTCACTATCTTTGATTGGATAATTTAGGCCCTTTTTTTTTGTATTTCTGGACCAAGAGATTTGAATAGAAAGTTGTAATTCAGTATTCTGTTTGGTCTCTTGTTCTAGTCAAGACAGTAGGCTAGAATTTAAAGTTGACACAGCACATTTTTTGGTGCTCATTTTTTACCCTTGCAATTGTACAACTCAGATCATGTAAAAACTCTTATTGTCTATTATGAGGTGCCTGGTATAATTATAATGTTTAAAGTCATTTAATAAGAATAACTATTTTTTAAATATTTTCCTCCTAGGGCAGTGAAAATAGTACTTAAAAAGGTGTTTCTCTGACTTATATTCAGTAAGCTATCAAAACAATTCCAAGTGAAGTAATGGTTAAAATTGTCCATTTCAATTTTGGAAAAAAAAGTGTTTTTAATATAGCAGCTAAGATTGCAACTGATTATTTCCAGTTTTCAAATTAATATACATACTGGAAAATAGATTGATTTATATAAACAAATAAATTATATATACTTTGTAAAGCAGTGTTCAAGTAAAAGAGTAGAGAATCATGGCACATTGAAAAAAAATCTACAGCTTAAAGGATTAATGTGTCTTGAATATGGTAGCCTCAGTAGTGAGAGGATTAAAATTCAGAATCTCTTGACAAATTGGCTAATGACTATTCCTCATGAGAGACTTTGCTTTTGTTCCAAAAACATAAACAGGCTGTAAACATATTTCTCCTGAGAACTTTTCTTGTCTTTCTCTCTTTCACTATCTCTAACCTGACCAGAATAAATAATAAGTTCAAATTATTCCTCTGCCTTTTTTAATATTTCTACCATATTAGTATGGATATATCAGCAAAATGTTTTCTCTTTCAAATGCTCTTATAACTGAGTAATATATTTCCTCTGTATATTTTCACTTCCATTGCTAACATTTTGAAAATGGAAATTAATTTATAGACAAAATGCATTTATATGTTTGAATCCTGACAAATAATTAAGGGATATTTTTACTAAAATAGGCTTCAGGAAACTTTTATGAAATTTGGCAAGTATTTTTTTGGAGTATTTAAAAAAGGTGCGAAATTGAAGGGTCATGAGATATCCATTTCTTTACCTTTGGCGTGAATGCACAACTGCTACCTAAAATCTCCTCTCAACCTATACCCATAACCATGCTAGATGAACCGCTTATCTTCTTCACATCTGCATCCACACTTAAAATTTTGTGATTGCTATTTTAGTTTTCTTCTTCTTTTTTTTTGTTTTTGTTTTTTTTTGTTGTTTGTTTTTGGGCCACATCCGGTGACGCTCAGGGGTTACTCCTGGCTATTCGCTCAGAAGTCGCTCCTGGCAGGCACGGGGGACCATACGGGGAACCGGGGGATCGAACCGAGGTCCGTCCTAGGTTAGCGCAAGGCACCTTACCTTCGGCGCCACCGCCCGGCCCCCCAGTTTTATTCTTCTTAATTTGATTGGTATCTGAAAAATTAAAAAGTATGTCCATACTATTAGTACTTTAGTCCATCTTTTGAAAGCATGCGCTAATTTAACATTTTAAATATTAAAAATATGTATATAAAGTATACCTGTATGTATATATGTTTATAAACATAAACATACATATACATGCATATGTGGATGAATATGTATACATGTTTATGTTTATATGCATATATAGCATATAGCATATATAGCATGTATATATCTTATGATGATCCTGTTGATTTCAGTTCAACATTTTATAAAAGATTTTATAAGCCTTTATTAAATTGCAAATACTGAACATAATTTTCTTTATCATTTGCAATACCTTCTATGAGAAAGTTTTTCTATCATTAATATAATTTAATTTTTCTATTAATTTAAAATTTTACCATATTTCTATTAACATTTATTTAAACAGATTGAATTTTTAATAGCTGTACATACCTATTCATTTTATTCTGTTCCACTAGTAATAAATTATTGAGGATATTTTATTCAGTATTTTTTCATTGATAATAATATCATAATGATCCCATAATGTTGATTAAGTCTATTTCTATTAAATTCCAATAAACTGTGTCAAAATCAAGGTGTCATATTACTTGAATTCCAATGCATTTAATAGTATCTAATATTTTATATATTTTGGATTTTTTTGTTTGGGTTCTCCATTGATTCTTTTTCACATGCGAGGCCATAGAACATTTAGTACAATAATTTCCATTGTACAAATAATTCTATCTTGTAATGCAAATAGGATCTGCTGGAATTTGTAAAAAGTGCTTTAAAGAACAATAGCGCATTGAAATTCTGCTTTCCATAGATTTTTTTTTCATACATTTTAACAGACTTCAGAGACAGAGGATGTTACTAGTGAATTTACATTTTTCTATTTCAGTTTAGTTCAACTTAAAACTGTTTTTGAGCACACAGGCACTTTTTCCAGTTCATAGTTACTAATGCATCAGTTTTGTGTTTATACATACAAAACAAAGCAATGATGTAAGATGGCATTTATGTTCTGTTCTTAAGGTGAATGGTGTTGGCATTGGTGTAAGAATTCCTGAGGAGAATAGGAAAAGCTAAATTTAGAATAGCTTCTAGCCTACAATGTGAGTACTATGGTGCTTTATGTGCTAATAAGGGAGTTTCAACTAAGTTCCATCTACTCTACATACTCAGAATAGATATTAATTACTACCACCTGAATTTGGGGAGCTGAGGATTTTACACTAGAGTCACTTTCTTATTAAAGTTAAAGATAAAATTGTACAGAATCAATCATATATAAGATAAATTGAGATAGGATTGAAATAGAATAATACTGGAATTTTCTAGTAGAATTTTCTAATAGAAAAATACTAGAATTTTCTATTTAATACACTAAACTGATTTATAAATGGTGGAACTACATGAAAATTTCATTAAAAAAAATAAGCACAGGATGGGGTCAGAACAATAGCACAGCACTAGGGCATTTGCCCTGCATGCCGCTAACGCAGGAAGAATCTAGTTTCGATCGCTGGCATACAATGGTCTTCCAAGCCAGGACCGATTGCTGAGTTCATAGCCAGGAGTAACCCCTGAGTATCACTAGGTGGGTCCCCCCCAAAAAAAAACCAAACAGAAGATAAGCACAGGAGCCCACGTACATCTTTGGATGTACCCTAAATTGGGTATACTTTGGATGTATAACCACAAGGCAAAGAAGGATTGCTAGAAAGCTCTGAACTGAGAGGGACAAAAAAAAAATCTGAGCAGAGAAAGTGAAAAATTTCATGGAGCATCCAGAGCATTAAGTAATAACCTCAGAATACCACTCTTCAGTTATAGAGACTATAGTAGTCATAACAATTCATTCAACCACCTCGCACACTCTATAATCTGTACTTGAAAAGATAAAGCTGATCTAATAATCAATAACTCATGAGGAGAGCATATACAGGAAAACAGCCAAATCCGTATTTCAGCATAACTTTCAGTTCTTAATGTGAAGTTAGAAAAAGATAATTCCAAGGAAGGAAATGAATAGTAATTAATACGTATATGTATATGCTGAGTGTAAATTGAATGTATATGATTAAACAATTCACAGGTGAAAAAAATCTATCGATTTTAGAACTGAAAAATATTCCAGTTCCTAAAAAATAATTATTTATAAAGAGTGAAGAAATATATTAGCTAAAAGAACAAATCAAATGTAGCGATGCAGTTGAGAAAACAATAATAAAATAGAAATTTACTGAGTAAATATTGAGCAGATTTAACATTGCTGAAAAACCTCATAACTGAAATTATAACTATTCTTATTGAAACAGAATACAAATATATATAGTGTCTGCCTTGCCTCTGCTAGCCTAGGATGAACACAGTGGTTAGATCCCCCAAAGTCCCATATGCCCCCCCCCC
>PVKC010031907.1:0-14414 GCA_004027635.1 Crocidura indochinensis | reverse complement strand
GTGACCATAGCTTTTCATATTCTTATTTAGAATGTACGTGCTATTTGACCACCCACTACTACATAGTATTGTAAAGTACAGAAATAGCTTAACATCTTTTTGAAAAGGAATAGAAGTTGGTAGGTTTTTGCCTTTTTGGAGAGAAGAATCACACAGCAAGATACAAAGCACAGTTTATTTCTCCAAATGAAAAAGCAAAAACTGTAGGTCAGAGAGATGTGTACAGTAATATCAGCAGAGAAGTTTCTCAGCAGGTCCAGGTCTCAAGTTGTGGGAAAATCATATATATATTTCCATGGGGTTTTTGGCTGTGGGGAAGATCTCAGTTTAGCATTTGACCTTATGAAAAGAACTGTGAAGAGACACTGTTAAAAGCCTTGCCTTAACCTCAACTATTTTCCTATACTCCCACAGAGTGGAAAAAATGAACAAAGATTTGAAGTCCTTCTTGATTTCTTATTCTGTAGTCCTCACCATGCTGAGCATCACTACACTGTGCTGACAGATCTATGCCTCTACCCAAAAGAGAATTTTGTATTAGATCTAGATAAGTGCCCTGAGGTAATAAAATAATAACTCTTACAATTTTAGGCTTAATGGTGCTGCCTTTTAAGTTTTATTTCACAGTATCTCACAAAGTTCTATTAGTTTTATTCCACTCATTTAATATACTTGTATTTTTAATATTTCTTATGCTTTAGTCTTTAACACATGAGTAATTTAGAATAATTGTGATTCAGTCAAGGTTTGGCTTGTCAGTATAGTTCTTGCCTCATATGTTCTAAGTCCGATCTTGGCTCTTAAAGAAAACTTGTACACAGATATTCTATTTAATTTCTAAATAAATTAAATATTTATTGTAAAGCATTTAAAATGAGCTGGGATTGCCTAAGTTTTATTAGACTCAAAGAATGGCCTAGCATAGTCAAATTTATTTTCCAGGAAGATATAGATATTATTTCTGTTTTATTTGTTAATTTCTACATTTTTTTGGTTTTTCAGGCCATACCTGTATGATGCTCTGGGGTTACTCCTGACTAAGCGCTCAGAAATTGCCCTGGCTTTGGGGTACCATATGGGACACCGAGGGATCAAACCTCGGTCCTTCCTTGACTAGTGCTTACAAAGCAGACACCTTACCTCTATCACCACCTCGCTGGCTCCGATTTCTACATTTTTTAATGTCAATAATACTGTCAACTTAAAATTTGAATCTGGACCTAGGATGACATTAAGAGCTGAATTTAAAAAAATAATAAGGGGCAGGAGAAATAGCATGGAGGTAAGGTGTTTGCCTTTCATGCAAAAGATCATCCGTTCGAATCCAGGGGTCCCATATGGTCCCCCGTGCCTGCCAGGAGCAATTTCTGAGCAAGGAGCCAGGAGTAACCCCTGAGCACTGTCGACTATGACCCAAAAACCACACTAATAATAATAATAATAATAATAATAATAATAGTAAGCCTTGTTTGGAGGCAGAGAGATAGGGTAGCGGTAGGACATTGCCTTGCATGCAGTTGGCCAACGATGGACCTGGGTTCTAACCCTAATGTCCCATATGGTCTCCCAAGCCAAGAGAGATTTCTGAGCGCTGAATCAGGTGTAACCCCTGAGAATCACTGAGTATGGCCAATAAACAACAATAACAAAAGAACTGATTTAAAGTCTCTCCTCTCTCTCTCCATATTTTTCTTTCTCCCTGTCTCTTCCTTTCTCCCTCTCTCTCCTTGTCCCTCTCTCCTCTCTTCCTCTTCTCTCTCTCCTCTCTTCCTCTTCTCTCTTTTCTATTTCTCTCTCAAAAATAGCTGAATTCAAAATTACAAACTTGTAAGTGCTTCTGGGCATGGAGGTTTGAAAATAAGTAGTTTCCTTACCCTGATATTATATAAAAAGTTCATGATAAAGAACTCAGATCAGTGGAATAAACTGGAGTTTCAGAGAATGCTTCCCAGATATATAATCAATTAATCTTTGATAAAGGGGCAAGAAATGCAAACTGGAGCAAGGAAAGCCTCTTCAACAAGTTGTGTTGGGACAACTGGTCAGCCACTTGAAAATAAACTAACTCAGACCTCCAGCGAACAACATGCACCGAGGTCAAATGTACATGGATTAAAGACCTTGAAACCATAAGGTATACAGAACAACACGTTGGTAAAAACACTTCAGGGCATTGAAACTAAAGACGTCTTCATGGAAGAAACAGCACTCTCCAAAAAGTCGAAGCAGAGAAAAACAAATGGGACTATATTAATCTGAGAACCTTCTGCACTTCGAAGGTATTAATGCCTAGGATACAAAAGCCACCCACAAAATGGGAGAAGTTATTAACCCAATACCCACCAGATAAGGAACTAATATCTAAGTTATACAAGGTACTGACAGAACTTAACAAGAAAAATAAATTTAACCCCATCAAAAAATGGGGAGAAGAAGTGAATAAACATTTTCTCAAAGAAGAAATACAAATGGCCAAAAGGCACATGAAAAATGTTCCACCTCACTAATCATCAGGGAGATGCAAATCAAAACAACAATGATGTACCATCTCACACCACAGAGAGTCGCACACAACACAAAGAACAAGAACAATCAGTGCTGATGGGGGTGTGGGGAGAAAAGAACTCTCAATCACTGCTGGTGGGAATGCCATCTAGTCCTGCCCTCATGAAAAACAATATGGATATTCCTCAAAAACCTGGAAATTAAGCTGCCATTTGACTCAGCAATACCATTCCCAGGGATATAACCTAGGAACACAAAAACACAATACAAAAATCCCTTCCTCACACCTATATTCATTGCAATGCTATTTACAATAGCCAGACTCTGGAAACAACCAAAATGCCCTTCAATAGATGAATGGCTAAAGAAACTGTGGTACATAAACACAATGGAATATTATGCAGCCATCAGGAGAGATGAAGTCATGAACTTTTCCTATACATGGATGTACATGGAATCTGTTATGCTGTGTGAAATTAGAGGGAGAGAGACACACACAAATAGTCTCACTCATCTATGGGTTTTAAGAAAAATTAAAGACATTGAAAGAATTCACAGAGATGAGGACCAGAAGGATGGGCTCAAGATATGAAGCTCACTACAAAGAGTGGTGAGTGCAGTTAGAGAAATAACTATGCTGAGAACTATCAAAACAATGCCAGTGAGTGAAGGATAATGTAGAAAGCATGTCTCGAATACAGGCCTGGGATGGGGAGGGAAGAGATGGTGGCATTGGTGATGGGAAGGTTGCATGGTAAAGGGAGGTGTTCTTGATATGACTGAAACCCAGCTACAATTATTTTTGGGTTTTTTTGTTTTTTTTTTTGTTTTTTTTTTTTGGTTTTTGGGTCACACCCAGCAGTGCTCAAGGGTTACTCCTGGCTCCATGCTCAGAAACCGCTCCTGGCAGGCACGGGGGACCATATGGGGCACCGGATTCGAACCGATGACATTTTGCATGAAAGGCAAACGCCTCACCTCCATGCTATCTCCCGGGCCCCTACAATAGTTTTTGTAATCATGGTGTTTAAATAAAGAAATTATTAAATAAAAAAGTTTATGATAAAATCTTTTTTGTGTTAATTTTTAATCACTTTATTTAAGGACCATGTATTACATAGATCTTCTAAATACAATAGTTTCTAAATCAATCCCACCACCAATGTAAAGTTTCCTATATCATTGTCCTGGATAACCACCATTTTCAAGCTGACCAATCAGTAGGCACAAAATAATATATTTTATGTATTATTATATATCCCATATTTTATATTGCTTGTTTAAAGGTAAGTGGTATGATAAAATATTTTATAAATATATAAATATATATAATTTATAAATATATATTTATATATAATTTATAATTTTATAATTTTATAATTTATAAGTATATAAATAAATTTTGTAAATAAATGTTCCTCAGAGGACTAACACCAGAGAGAATGTATTGGCCACTCCTGGACCCTCTGGCAGGATCTTTCTAAACATGTACATTCTTGTTTCCCTTTTTCCTTTAAAATTGCCTCTTGTGGAGCCAGAACAATAATACTGAATGTAGGGTGTTTGCATTGTATGCAGCTAACCCTAGTTTAATCCCTTAGCATTCTATATGGCCCCTGAGCACTGCCAAGTGTGATCCCAAAGCACAGAGGCAGGAGATACAACTAAGCACAGTTGAGTAGTCTCAAACTATCAAGCAAAAGAAAGACCTACTCCTTGTCTGAGGCAAGTTGATTAATTCGACAAGAAATCGTCATCTCTCAAACTGTAAAAAACTGGATAAAATATCAAACTAGATAATCCATGTCTCTGGATTTGGGTGTCCCTGGCATTTGAGTATATATTCTGACTTCCATGGTTGCAAGACTATAAAAAATATACCCTTTGCATCGTAAGGCCATGGTTAACCAGTCAGTTAAAATAATAGTACAGTCTGTTCACTTGGAACAAATTGTTCTTTTAAACATAGGTCAGGTCATGTTAGAGAACAGTATTATCCATCCATTCTATATGAACGCTAATTTCTGTATTGTTCCAAAAATTAGAGAAAAAATTATGAAGTCTCTATTTTGGGATAATCATTTTTGGTTTTGAGCCACACTGGCTGTGCTCATACATTAATCTTGGCTCTGCTGTTAGAGATTACTCCAGGTAGGATTCAAGGTTCCATAGGGGATACCCAGGAGTATCCTTGACTTGCCATTGTATCCACCCTTTGATCTAAACTTAGACTTTTTCCTATTTTACTTACTATATTTCTTTAACTCTTTGTATCTCTTTAGCTCTAGTATAAGAATATTAGAAATATGTCAATCTAATTATAATCTGACTATAACTATATTAAAATCATGGTAATATGCTTTTCTTTTGATATCTACTTAAAATTTTATTGCCATGTCACATTTCTTTTAAATCATGTTTACATATTAGCTATTTTGCAATTTTTTAATTTTAATCTATCATAATTTTAAACTTAAATTGGTGTTTCACTGATAGCATTTATTTAGTTCTGTTCTTTTTTTTTTTTTGGTTTTTGGGTCACACCCAGCAGTGCTCAGGGGTTACTCCTGGCTCCAAGCTCAGAAATCGCTCCTGCCAGGCACGGGCGACCATATGGGGCACTGGGATTCAAACCGATGACCTTTTGCATGAAAGGCAAATGCCTTACCTTCATGATATCTCCCGGGCCTCTAGTTCTGTTCTTTTTTTAAGATCCAAACTAACAATCTGTACCTTTTCAAGAACTATGAGGCAGGCAAAGCAGTCAGACAGATGGCAAGTAGAGGTGTCCTTGGTCATAAATTTGGGAGGTAATAAAACCAGTAAAACTAATATATAACTTTGGGGAAAATGTTAATCTGTTGCCAGGCCTTTTGCAAAACCAAAATGCATAAAGAGATAGTCAGGTATCTTTTGTGAAGATAATTAACAGGAAAGAAAATTTGATAAGATTTTGAAAGATACATATTCCAAACAGAAAAAGAAGTTAAGAGAAAAAAGTTCAGCAAAAAAAAAAAACCTAATAAAATTGATGTAAGGAAAAAATAATAGTACCAAAAATTCAAGAACTTTTTTCCTTTACAGTCCTGTAACAAAGATTCTGACCTATGTATAAAGTCCTCAAGCCAGGACAAATGGTAAAAACCCTGTAAAACCAACCTTAATAAGTCAAGTGTCCTGCTATCCAATTCTAGAATTGCCTTCACCCAATCTTGGGATGTGTGGTTCCTTTCTTTTATCTTTTCTTCTTTATTGTGTGTTAAAAACATTTCTTTGCTTCACTACTTGTCTTATTTTAAATTTTTATTTTATTTTATTTTATTTTATTGTGGTCAAAGTGAGTTACAATTATTTTACAGAAAATATTTAAGGCTCATAGTGACGATGAATGAGGAGCATTTCCACTACTAGTGTTGTCTTCTCTCCACCCCTGTTCCCAGCATGCATCCCATATATATCCCACCTTTATCCCATAATTGTAGTATAACTGCTCCCCATTTGTACAGCTTGTTAGAAATTGAGTATCGATCCTGCTGTCATTGACTATGGGTTTGGTGTTCTAGTCTGATCATTTTTTATTTCCACGAAATGATTATTTGACTGTCTGGTACGATTTATTTGTTTGTTGGTACGATCCATTTTTTCCCCCTCAAACTGTGAGGCTGATTAAGATAATTCCAGTAATGTGGTTCTATTGGATATATACAAGAAGATAAAGGAGAAGAAAACAAAACAAAGTCAAAAGGGAAAAAAAGGAACTAGGAGGAGTCTGTCTAAGTGTTATAAATTGCCCTTTATGAGGAAGGGAAAAAAAGAAGGGTAACAAAATGAGCAACAAAGTAGGGAAACTTTAACATGCTTGATATGAATCATCCTGCAAATGAAAAAGAGTATGGCGTAAATTTGACAGCTGAGAAAACTGTGTGTGGTACCAGTGCTGGAAATCCATCCTGGTTAGGTTTTACTCCAGACAAGAGTCTTCCCTGCTTTTTTAACACTTCATGTTTTCTTCTGTTCTTGAATTGAATCATTCTATCTTACCTTACTGAATTTTTCTCTGAATGGATAAATCTAATATTTTCATATCCTATAACTGGAATTTATATGATTGACTTTCCTAGTCTTGGTCTTTGGATTCAGCTAACTTATGCCACCAGTTTTCCAGATTTTGCAGGCGAAGCCAAATCTTATGACATTTCAACCTCCATAATCACAGTATTAATTTTCTCATCATATGTCTTAGTTTATATGTATCTATATACATTTAATCTTAGTGATAATTACATATTTCATCACTATGCAGTATATGGAATAGAGAAGGATAAACAATTTTAATGGAGTACTCAAAGCACAGAGTACAGCCTGTAAGACATTTCACATATAGATGGCCAACCTGAGTTTGATCCCCAGTAATCTCTGTGTCCCACTAGGAGTGATTCTTGAACACAGAGCTTGGAAAAATCCTGATAACCAATGAGTATGTCTCCAAAACCAATTAAATTAAATTAAATTAAAAATTTAAAACTTGCAAAGGAAAAATGCCAACTAGGTAAATGATATCATTATGGTAAATCATGTTTATATAGTAAAATAATTAAATTGTATAACTGATATGATTGGGGAAAATAACTTTACTTATGCAGCATTTCTCCGAAAAGCCAATTAGCCTAGTTTAGGTATAAAAAAAAAAACATAAAATTTTAATCTTAATGAATTTTGCAAAATGTCTAGAATATACTCTTTAAAATACTCAATAGCATAAAGAATAAAATTTGAGGGGCCGGGCAGTGGCGCTGGAGATAAGGTGCCTGTGCTAACCTAGGACTGACCACGGTTCAATTCCCCCGGTTCCCCATATGGTCCCCCGTGCCTGCCAGGAGAGACTTCTGAGCGAATAGCCAGGAGAAACCCCTGAGCGTCATCGGTTGTGACCCAAAAAAAAAAAAAATAAAATTTGACAAAATTGTAATAGTCAATATATAGATGCATAGTGAAGCATGATAACTAAAATATGAACAGGAAAAAAATAAATATTTTGCTAAAGAAATATATTTTACAAACAGTTTCAGCTTTCCTCTAAAATGTTCCCAAATTCTCATCCTTACACCCACTCCCCCCTACTGCATTTTGAGAAGCACCTATTCAAATTCAGTTGCTAAAATGTAAGCCTCATATTTCGATGTTGTTTATTCTGTGGTTTGGATATTTAGTTCTATCGTTTTTTAAAACAACCAATGTGCCTGAGTCCAGTTGTTTCTCATCTGTCTGAAGATAAGTGAGGACTACATGGAATTCCCTGCATATATAAATTTAAATAAATAGGTTATATCTAAATGTTGAGACTTTTTAAAAATATTAATACAAAAATATATGTTTCTCTCTATGTAGAAATTATATATCAAAATTATCTGTTTATATGGTAAGATTTGGTTGGATATAAAGCTGGTATGTATCCTAACTATTTTTTCAATTTTTTAAAATTTATTTAAAGGAAATAAATCAGATAGTTGACACAATTGATCATAATACATTTGTTTCAGGAAGAACAAAGGCAAAGCTATTTTTTAAAAAATTTTTAAAAAAAAATAACGAGATGGAAGAGAAAGAAAAGATTCAGTAGCAAGCATCTTTTTGAAAATCATTGAATCACCAATTAATTCATTAAAGGCCTAGCAGAAGGTTTAATATGCTTTCCTTCTTTTTTCTAAGGATAAGAGCGAAGGAAGTAAAGCAAAAAACAGTGTTAGAGTGGCAGTTGTTTGCATAGGCACAGCAAAATATGGGGACATGGAAAGGAAAAGCGTTGGCCTAAATACAAGGAGACCTTACCCCTGAAGTTTTCTGGCATAAGACCATTTCTAGGCTCCAAGCCTACTAGGTTGTCCAACCCAAGTCATTGTCTGTAGTGCCAATATACCTTTATTTTTCTGCACAGTTGCTTTTGTTGGTGTCAGGTTTCTGTAGTTAAAGATCCTGGAATCTGTGCATATCCTACATCCAAGTCAGAATGATGTGGAGCGTCCTCTAGTTTCACCTCACAATTAGAGGGCAATGCGGATAACCCTGCCCTGCAAAAAGTTTGTTGTTGTTGTTGCTGTTGTTGTTGTTGTTGTTGTGTCTTCTCAGTGTTAAGGGACCTCTCTTTGGAGTAGGTCGGTGCCAGGGCAGTGCTTCTGTGGTAGAGGAGTGTTAGCAGGTGATGTTATAAATAACCATGGTTGGTTTGTAGATGGCATCCTGGTTCAGGGGTGAATGGACGATGCCTGTTCTGAGACCTGAGCCAAGTCATGACAATGTTCTGGGTGTAAGTATCCTCCAGTTCCAGCCAACTTACTGTTAATAGCATAGTTGTAACATTTTGGCTATGTAGTGTTTTATTGTTGTCTTAATATAAATTAATGAGTCCTAGAATTGGTAGGGTGATGATGAGGACTTTCTCATCTTGGCCTGGCTCCTGTTGACCCTTATGCCCAAGGGTCTGGAAGCTGCAGGACAATGTTAGAGAAATTCACAGAGCAGTCAGATGAAGTTCCAGGAGTCAGCCAGCTTTATTTCACTGTCCCTACCGCCATGTATACCTCCTCACATTACCTCTATACTAAGCCTTTTGCTAGCAGCTGTTTCTCTACTCCTTCTGTCCTCTGTCTCCCTTTCAGCTGCTTTTTCCAGGCTTCCTAGCTGACTAACTAACTCCCTTTGCTGAAGCTACTGCTGCTGCTTCTTTGATGATGCTCAATTGAGGATGCTGAATATGCAATACGATGCTGAATCTCTCTGTTGAATCTCGCTGTTCTCGCTTCTGTCCATTCTCGCTTCTGCCCCACTTCTCTCTCTAACTCTCTTGGTCCCTCTCTTCTCTCAAGTCAACCTCTTTTACCCGTCCACTCCAGGTGTGGACAGTTCTGATCATTCAGGTGAAATAAATATAAAGTTGGGGGAGGAGATACCAACATTTTATTATGTATATTTATCAAAATTGCATTATCAACTCATCATTTATTAGATTCTGGGTTATTTCCACTTCCTGGATATTATCTAATGTTACAAAAACATAGATGTGCTTATTTTTTTTTCAAAAGAATGATTTAATGTTTGAGGCCTGTGAGGACACTATTTTTACTTTTTAAATGAATCTATTTATAGTTTTCTAGATATTTTGTTAACCAGACAAAATTTCCACCAACAGTGTATGAGAGTTTATTTTTTACTACTTTCCCGCTAGGTCTATTTTCTCTGCCAAAATAGAAACAAATGTTGTTTCTATTCTTTTTTTAAAATGGCATCTTAGTGGTGTGAGCTGATGTCTCATTGTTTTAATTTTCTTCTAAATACAAGTGAAAAAGAACAAATTGTAATATGCCTACTGCTATTCATCTGATTTTTTTCTTAAAAATTTCTGTTCATTTTCACTTTCTATTGTATAATATTATTGGATTTGCTGTTAATCTTTGGAGGTGACTTATATTTCTCGTCTACTGTCTTTATCTGTCATACAGCTTGCAAATATTTTCTCATACAGCAGTGCTTTTTAATTTTATGTACATTTCTTTTAACAGTCAAGTTTTTAAAATAACTTTTTTATAGCCCATTTATTTTTTACTTATTTCAGTTTTTGTCAGAGTACATGCATCATTCACTAAATTTTTGAAATTAAAATCTTAGGCCATTATGCCCATTTTTTTCTTGAGAGTAATTTCTGGATTCTTGCTAAATGTCAAGGTCTGTGATTCACTTTGAAATGATTCTGAGATTTTTTTTCAAGGCATCAGATACAATCGTCTCTCTTCTCTTCCTTTCTTTCTTTTCTTTTTCTCTTTCCTCTTTCTTTCCTTCTTTCTCTCATTTTCTTTTCTTTTGCTTTCTCTTTTTCTCTCTTTTTCTTTCTTTCTCAACCTCATTTGTTAAAAAAGCTTTCTTTATCTTCACTACATCTACTTGACTTTTTTTATAGTAAATTAGCTTTCCATGTATAAGAGGGCTTATCACTGAGTTCTTAGTTCTCACCCATTGGCAAGATAGTATAACTTTTTTTCCAATACGTGATGTTTTGACTACTATAGCCAGGGAAAGGGAAAGATCCATTACCTTTGCTTCATTCTTTCTCACACCATAAAAGCTAGGCTCTGAATATCTAGGTCAACAGTCTATCATTATTCTATTCAGTCTGCTCCTACTTAGTACTATTATGTACTATTAGTACTATTAATGTTAGCTTATAAATGTCTGTGTATTTATTTTTCTGTACTTCCCTTTTCTGAAATTAAATATATCTATCAGTTGACATTTATTCATATTCACTGATGACTTATTCTACTATACCACTCCATCTAGATAAATTGACATCTCAGTTATTTTTCTATTTAAATATGGTACATCTATTCAATAATTCAATTAATATATCTTTTATTATGTATTTAAAATATACTTCAATGCTGAAAATTTATATCTAAAATAATGTTTAGTTGCTATAAAATATTAGAATAGCATATTTTGGTTTGAGTTCTTAAGTCATACCTAGCAGGGTTTAGGGCTTAATTTGACCCTGAATTCAGGGATCACAAAGGCAAGACACAGGGATAGGCAGAGTTCCTATTATAGAAAACAGATTTAGTGCTGGAAAGGCAAGTACCATAACCACAATAATATCGCACTGGGGGGGGAAACTAATTTTAGATATTTTACATTTTATTCTAACAGCTTAACTTTCTTTGACAATATCTATTGCTTTTATATACCAATATATTCTTTCATTTCTGCATAATTTAAAAAATGGTTACAGCAATAGCAAAGAAACACCAGCTAATCTAAAATACAGCAGAGTGGGAAAATATTTGGATTTAATACATCAGATAAAGGGTTAACATTTGGAGTATATAGAGTATTCACAAAGATTAATACCCAAAAAAATCTAAAAATCCCATCAAAAATGGGGAGAGGAAATGAATGACATCTCCCTGAGAAAGGCCAACAGAAGGCAAACAGGCACATGAAAAAGAAAAAACGCTCATCATCACATGGATCTAAGGAATAGTTCAAGGTGCTGCAAGATGGATGGAACTGAAATGAAATGGGAGCCAGAGAGACAGCATGGAGGTAGGGCATTTGCTTGCATGCAGAAGGATGGTGGTTCGAATCCCGGAATCGCATATGGTCCCCCGAGCCTACCAGGAGCAATTTCTGAGCGTAGAGCCAGGGGTAACCCCTGAGTGCTGCCAGGTGTGACCCCAAAACCAAAATGAAATGAAATGTTAAATGAGATCAGAAGAAGGATTAGTATAGGATAATATTATTTATATGTGATATTTAGAATAACTGCATAAGAGAATTTAATGTTTTAAATGCATTTGTCTAGAATACTTTTAGCTCCACAGTATAGTGGGAAGGAAAAGTGGAGATGAAGAAAGATGTGAAATAATGGGAGCAGGAGTCAAGGGTATTTAGATACATTGATTTAAGGAAGGACAGACTAAATATCCAAACCACAGAGTCAACACCACTGAAATAAATCATGAGTTCCAAAATTTAACAACCAAATTTTAAAAGATGTCTGTTACAATGGCAGGCTGCAGGGGAGTAGGGGTTTCGAGAGATGAAATATGGAATGAAATCTGGGAACATTTATGGAGGGAGGTTAACACTGGGGGTGTGTGGCCCACCAGGGACCCTGACCAGCGGGTAAACTTGGGGACCACGTCTGTTATTCGCAGTTCTCCAAGAGGAAATCCGGCCTGAAATAGAAGAGGGACTGGGAAACAAAGAGACTCAAGACAATGGCTTACGATCAGAAGAGTCCATTTAATGAAGGGAAAAATAGACCTTTTATAGACAATGCAAAACAAAGAGAGTAGGACGAGGCGCAGTAGGAATGGATGTAACTTTCCACGGGAACATCTTGATTTTCCAAGGTTAATAAGATTATCATCAGTCAAGAGATCCACATTATCTTTTGAGCAACAGAATACAAAATCTAATCTCTGCTTGGGCCTTTTGACCCCTGTCTTTACAAGGACATCTTGGATCCTAATGGTTAACACCCAGATCTAAAATATGGGATTAGTTCCTATTTCTTTAGGTCCAAGGGCAGAAGGTCTCGAGCTGCTAGCATGCAGCTTGTAGACACTTTTTGGCTCAGACCTTCAGAGACTCCATTTTGACTAGTGAGAGGGCTTTTTAACTATGCCAAGCAGTCCCCAACAGGGGTGGAATTGGTACTGAAACATTGTAAGTCTAAAACTCAACTATGAACTATGATTTTCAAATCACAACACTTTAAATAAAAAATATACAATAAATTCAGGCCTGAAGTGATAGCACTGTGGTAGGGCATTTGCCTTGCATGTAGCTGACCCAGGAGGGACCCAGTTTGATTCCAAGCACATGGTCCCCCAACCTTCCAAGGGCGATTTTTGAGTGCAGAAGCTAGGAGTGACCCCTGAGCACCACAGGGTGTGGACCCAAAAGCAACCAACCATTAAATAAATATTTAAAAAATTAAAAAATATACAAAAATGCAAAGCATTTTATTCTTGCTTTTTTTTTAAGAACTGATCCACCTGTACACAAAGCTCCTGGATCTGCCCTGAAGTGACATAGATTGAAATTAAGTCACTAACATACAAGGTAAGAGCCCTAACCACTGCACTATAACTTCAGCCCAAAAATTGTTTACAATTTAATATTTTATCTTGACAGATACTTAAATATATAGGTTTTATGCTAATAAAAATTTCAGTAGTTTTCCTGACACTCCTATGACTTTAAGGTCTTTGAAGATCTAGTACCAATATTCTTCTAGGACTTATAACTCTCTCTCTCTCTCTCTCTCTCTCTCTCTCTCTCTCTCAGTCGTGGCTTTCTATTTCAACAGTCTCTAATAACATAACAGTCAGATAATAACATTCAAATATTAGTTCTGTCTCAGTTCACTCAAAGTCACATGTACTTTCTTACACATGTTGTCAATATATATTTCTAAAAACTAGAGATTTTATGCTTCCAAAGTAGAATATACATACATGCATATATGTACATGCTCATAAGCACTATTCTTTTTTTCTTTTTAGATTTTTAACTTGTTATTTAAATTAATATCTTTATTTAAACACCTTGTTTACAAACATGATTATAGTTGGGCTTCAGTCATGTAAAGAACATCCCCCTTTAACAGAGCAACATTCCCATAACTAATGTCACAAATATCCCTTCTCCCTACTTCACCCCCATCTGTAATCTAGACAGGCTTTCTACTTCCCTCATTCATTCACATTGTTATGATAATTCTCAATGTAGTTATTTGCCTAATTGTCCTCATCACTCCTTGTGGTAAGCTTCATATAATGAGCTGGAGCTTTCATCCCTCCTCTCTTTTGTCTCTGAAAATTATTGCAAGAATGTCTTTCATTTTCCTTAAAACCCATAGATGAGTGAGATTATTCTGCGCCTAGCTCTCTCACTCTGACTTATTTCACTCAGCATAATAGATTCAATGTACATCCATGTATAGGAACATTTCATGACTTCATCTCTCCTGATGGTTACATAATATTCCATTGTGTATATGAGCCACGGTTTCTTTAGCCATTCATATGTTGAAAGGCATGTTGGCTGTTTCCAGAGTGCGCTATTATAAAAATACTACGATGAATATAGGTATGAAGAAGGGATTTTTGTATTGTATTTTTGTGTTCCTAGAGTATATCCCTCAGAATGGTATAGCTAGATCATATTGGAGCTCAATTGCCAGGTTTTGGAGGAATCTCTGTATGACTTTCCATAAAGGTTGAACTAGACGGCATTCTCATCAGCAGTGGATAAGAGTTACTTTCTCTCCACATCCCCACCAGCACTGCTTGTTCTCATTCTTTCTGATGTGTGCCGATCTCTGTGGCATAAGATGGTAGCTCATAGTT
>PVKC010031906.1:0-14399 GCA_004027635.1 Crocidura indochinensis | reverse complement strand
TTTTATTTTAATGAAACTTAGATGCATTCATTTGCACATTATTCTCAGAGTTAATATTTCAGTCTCAGCCTAGAGTCTGCTTACTGTGTGGATTTTGCTGAACTGCAAGGAATAGCACATGAGAATAGAAATGGGAAAATATCTTTGAGAAGGAATTTGAGTTGCATTAAAAAGATTTTCACAGAAGCTCTTGCAAACTCATCCGGCTTTCAACAGAAATCTATTTGCAGAAATTTCAAGGAAACTATTGCAGAAGATGTACAAGCTAAATTTGGCTTTATTAAGGTCATTATTTCAATAGAGTAGCTTACCTATAGGAAACACTAGAAATGCTTATATAACTTTGCCTCTACTCTAAAAATCTCAAGTTGCACACATTTTTAACCTATGAAGTTTGGTAGTCCAAAGACACATAAAACCCACTCCTGAGCATTGGTCTTAGAGAAATAAAAATGATTGTTCATAGACATACATGTAGATCAGAAGATTGTCACAGTGCTGAACAGGAAAGGACTCTCATGCATTTTGGTATATGAATAGATCAACGAACTGTGAAATATTCACAATTTGGAAAATGACAAAAATACAAGAGGAACTTGAATATGACATACTTGATAAAACGTTTCCAGAGAATTAGGCTGAATGAAAAATATAATCCTTCACAGTTTTACATTATGAACTTTGAATATCAAAAATGTTTCCAAAGTTTAGAAATGAAGACATGGAGTCAGAGAAGGGTGACATGGAGAAAGTTACTTTATACAAAGGTTACTGAAGGAAACTAAGTTTAGAACAATTGTTTTGTATCCTGTGTCTGGATACAAAGGATACATCCTGCCCTTTATATAGCTGACTTAAAAATGGATTTCAAAAAAATATCACTTCCAATGACTAAGCTTGTTCCACGCTGCCATATTTGAAAACAATGAACCATATTTTCTAAATATCAATCAATAAAAATTATTTTGTTAAAATAATTTTAATTGTGACCAAATTGACTTAAAGTCTTTCACAGTATTTTTTAAGGTACATGATGACAATGAATCAGGAGCATTTCCACCACCAGAGTTGTCCTCCCTCCACCGTTGTTCACAACATGTGTCCCATATCTCCCTCCTTTGTTCCCCAGAATGCTAGTGTAACTGGTCCCCTGTTGCATAGCTTGTTGTAGATTTGATATTAATTCTGCTTTTGTTGACTTTGGGCTCGGTGTTTAAGTCTGATATTTTTTTATTTCCACTCAATGTTCATATGACTGATTGGTTCTGGTACCATCCTTTTGTTTTTTTGTTTTTTTTTAATTCTTATGAAGAGATCATCCTGAATTACTTAAAAAGACCTTAAACCTATAAATTCTCTAATCTCTACTATACTTATTATAAAAAGAATAAGGGGGTTATAAATTAAACACGAAGGAGAAAGAGACAAGTGGCCACAGAAACAAATATAGCAATAACGTGATCACAGGCCAAGAAATTGCAATTGCCACAAGAAGCTGGAAGAACCAAGAACTGATTTTCCTTTCAGGCCTCTAGAAATATCATGTTCCTTTAGGCACCTTGGCTTGGACCAAGCAAAATAAAAAAAAAAAAAAATTTGAGTTCTTGTCTTTGCAAACTCATTGTCCGTTTTTAGGTCACTAAAACCTGTTTTAGTAACAGAAGAAATGAGGCTTGTTGGGGCTAGAGATAGTATAACAGGCAGGACACTTGTCTTGCAAGCAGTTTACACAAGTTAAATCCCTGGCAGTCCACATGGTTTCTGCAATCCACCCTGAGCACAGAACCAGAAACTAGGGTATGATTTCAAAAAAACAAAATATCTAAATAACAAAGAAAATAGCACACAATATACAGTTGTGCTGTAGATAAAATTATATATATATATACACATAAGTCATATCTACGATACTGGACATGATTGTAGAACAATGAGGATTTCTGAAATGATTTATGACTTCTCTCAATTTCTATAATCTGACTTGGATGCTGCACTCAAATATTAAAAATATTATCCTGGGGAAAACTGATCACAGAGTAGGTAAAATCTTGCTTTACAATCTTTATCATTTTTGGTGTGTGGGGGAGTGTTCTCCCAACCTGTACCTATGAGAAGCAAGAAACTGCTACAGTATCTCTCAGCCAACAGTACTTTCAAGTCAATATGTTGCTGGTAGGATACCATGGTATCTGGGATTACCTGGGCCTCCAGGTGGTGCTCAGGATTGTATCTATGTTTCTAATGACTATATTCAAGAGGCCATGCAGTTCCAATCATATGCAAGGCATAAAACATAATACTTATACTCTATCTCTAGGGCTTCTCTCTGAGTAATCCTAAACTTGTATGTGAATTTTTCCATAAATCAAAATTTTGATTTAATTTTTGAAAAAAACCACAGCAATAGGGCTATTTTACTAGGGAATATTAGAAAAGAAAATTAAAAATTAAATCAGGGCATGTAAATATATTTCAATTACAACACAAAAATTCAATAATTGTAAGGAATATATTAAAATTAAAAAATATATTATGAAACATGCACACAGCATTAAGAGGATGAAAAGATAATCCAAGTGGGAGAGTATCTGACATTTATATTGGTGACATATATAAAAACTACTATAACCAAATTTTATGCAATATATATAATTTTGAACACAATATTTTCATTGGAAGTCTACTAAGAGATAAATAAATCAAAATATAACTAGCTGTCAAATTCATGATTCAAATATATTATGTGATATTCTGTATAACAAAATGTTTAATATTTCAAAGAAAAGTAATACTAGAGTTGGAGAAATACTGCAGGAGTTAAGACACTGGCCTTACAAACAGCCAATACATATGACCTACAAGTCCCCCAGGAGTTATACTTGAGCATACTGGTAGAACTTGGGAGAAACTTCAGCATCATGGGAAGTAACCTGACCCCACATATGTCCCCCAAAGAAAGTGATTGGTTCTAGGTTATAAATAAAAATGTTCTTTTATTCTTTTCTTTTTCCACTTGGATTTAAACCAAGTAGAAGCATCTTAATAACTGTTTAATATTAATAAAACTTTTATGAATACATATACAATAGAAATGAGTGCATATATTAATCCAATGTTCATATATATGATTTACACTGATATCTGTCTGTCTGTCTATCTATCTATCATCTAACTTTTCATCCTTACTTCTTTATACTATCACAAAACTGGAAATAACCCCGTTATCATCTTATATTTGAGCCATTAAACACTTTTACATTTGTATATGTAATAGTATGACATAATAAAATGAATTAATTATAACTTTGTGTACAGGATTGAATAAATAACTTAAATGCATACTCAATGAAACAGATAAAGATGACAGCACAAACTGAATAATGACTTTACATGAAGTTCAAAGTATTAAATTATTGAACAAGAAATTAAGAACAGGAACTGCATTATTTGGGTATTTTGGTGCAATCTTTTATTTTTGTTTGTTTGCTTGCTTGTTTGTTTTATTGTTTTTTGTTCTTGGGTCACACCCGGCTCAGGGGTCACTCCTGGCTCTATGCTCAGAAATCGCTCCTGGTAGGCTCAGGGGGCCATATGGGATGCTGGGATTCGAACTATTGTCCTTCTGCATGCAAGGCAAATACCCCACCTCCATGCTATCTCTCTGGCCATACAATTTTGTTTTTTGACCTACATAAAGCATATAGATGGGTTTATCCCATAAATATGCATATTTATTAAATTAGTAGTTGTGTTATGTTATATTAAATAATATTTACTATATATTATATTACACTAGATTTAAGAATTTGTTTTTTCGTTGGATCATTTTTTGTTTATTTAGAAAAATTCTCCAAACATACTTTTGTCATTTCTGTTTAAATTATTGTTACCTTCACTAACAAACAAACAAGAATTTTCATTGGGCTCAAAAAATAAAAATATAAAATCAGCCATAGCATTTAGTGACTACATGTAATTAAGGTTTATGTTATCTATACTCTTATTAAAAAACTAAAAAAAATCTTTGGGAATCGTGTTTTGCTAGTTCACAAACATCCAATATGACTAAAAATAAGCATCATATTTCTAAAATTTAACATTTAATCTATAATTACTTAAATTGTCTTAATTTTTTAAATATGCAGTTTAAAATTTTTGATTCATGATTTTGCCAGTTTTACATATATATAAACTATTAACTCCTATAAGAAAATATACAGTCTGTTACAATTTCTAACTGGTAAGCAGTTATATATTAGCAATATATTGTGTGGCTCAGAATACAATCTACAAAATTTGTAATTAAATATAAATTACAGTGATTAATTTTCACTATTCGTTGAAAACTACAAAATGAATAAATAAAGCCTTGCTTAACTGAAATGTAAAGAAAAATCAAGAAAAATTATGTATCAATGAGCATTCAATTCTATATACATAAGGTTTTATGGATACATGAATGATGTTTAATGGATACAAAAACTATTAAAACTATAATAATGATGAATAGTAATAACGTGATCATATTTATGTTATTCTTTATTATGCTTCTAAATTTTGATGATAGAATGCACTTAGTTTTTTGCAAGTTATTATGGTTTTAGTGTATACTTGCTTTTCCTTTCTTAAAGAATAATTCAAAACAACATAAATGAAATATATAAATAACATATATTGAGTAATTATGGCCGGAGCGATAGCACAGCAGTAGGGCATTTCTCTTCTTTGCAGCCTACCTGGTTTGATACTGGCATCTCATATGATCCCACTGAGCCTGCCTGGAATAACTTTTTATTGAAGAGCCAGGAGTAAATCCTGAGCACCAGGTGTGGCCCAAACAAACAAGCCAAAATGATAGAAAAACAATAGAAATAAAGTCTTTATAAGAATAGATCAAAAAAATTCTATTGGGGGACCGGAATAGCACAAGCTGTAACGTGTCTGCCTTGTCCGTTTAACCTAGGGCAGACCTTTGTTCTATCCCACGATGGTCCATATGGTCCCACAAACCAGGAGCGCTTTCTGAACACATAGCCAGGAGTAACCCTTGATTTTCACTGGGTGTGGTCTTCCCAAAAACAAGACAAAACAAAACAAAATTCTATTGGTTGATTCAGTGATAACACAGCAGGTAGAGTTTGCCTTGCTTACAATTGCCCCAGGTTCAATTCCCAGCATCCCATATGGTCCAGAAATCCTGCCAGTAATTTCTTAGCACACCTCTGAGCATCTCCAGGTTGGCAAAAAAAAATCCCAAAGCAAACCAACAATTTTATTGTGATCAAGGAAAGAATATAAAGCTGTCACATAGCATGCCATGTCTTTATCACGTATATTATGGTTTATGCTATTTCTAATCTCTTTAAAAACAAACTAAATTAAACTTTGGGAATCATGTTTTGCTAGTTCAGAAAAGTCCAATATAATTACAAATTAGCAGCATATTTGTAAAATTTAACATTTTTAATCTAGCATAATCATGTTTAAATTTAATTTAAAACATAAAAATTCAATGGATTTATAAGGTTAATATTTCCAACAGAAAAATGCATTTATTTCAACTTTACTATTTTCTCTCATTCAATTTCAAGAAATATATCTTTATCATAAAATGAGCCAAACTATTTAAGCCTTCATTTATCCATTTTGTCTTCTACATTAATTATATTGAAAATACATTATTCTTTAAAAAAAAAAGATCTTAGGGGCCGAGCAGTGGCACAGTGGTAGGGAGTTTGCCTTTCACTCAGCTGGCCCATGACGAACCAAAGTTCCGTTCCCCAGCATCTCAGTTTGACCTCCAAGCCAGGAGGGATTTCTGAGCTCATAGCTAGGAGTAATCCCTGAGCATTACCTAGTGTGGCCCCAAAACAAACAAACAACATTTTGCTTTGGATCATTATAAATTTTAAGAGACTCGAGTTTTCATTGCTTTGAACACACAAATATTGTAGTAAAATCAAATTGATAATTATTTCAAGTGTATTTAACTTTAAAAATTAGCATTCTTGTAAAATCATTGCATATCTACTATATATAAATATATAATGTATATATTTATATATGTAAATACATATATAGTAGTTAAATATATATATGTATATATATATATATATATATATATATATATATATATATATATACCTTCTGGTAGACTATGCCTTCTGGTAGAATTTTAAATGTGGAGCAAATAATAAAATGTTAAGACTAAAAATATTCTATTCTTATTTTTTATTTATTTATTTTTGGTTTGGGACTACCAGAGGGATTCAAGTGTTACATCTGCCTCTGCACTCAGAAAATATTCTTGGCAGGTTAATATGTTGGAAATCAAATCTGGGTTGACTTCGTGCAAAGCAAACAGCCTATCCACTGTGCTATTGCCCCAGTCCCTCTATTGTTGTTTTTAGAGTCACATTATTGTATTTGGTGAAATAAATGAAAGTTGTCCATTAAAAATCACTGATTAAAGTTTTTTTTTATTTTGTTTATTATTTTAAAAAATAAAATATAGATTCCAATTTGTTGCATTCACATTTTTTGTTGCTGCTATAGTTGTTGTTTTGTGTCACACACAGTATTGTTCTGGAGTACATCCTGGCTCTGCTCTCAGAAGTCACTCCTGGCAGGCTCAGGGGACCATATGGGATGTCAGGATTTGAACCAGGGTTCATCTTGTGTTGGCCAAGTGCAAGGCAAACACCTAAACACTGTATTTTCACTCCGACCCACATCCACATTATTCTAATATCATCAGGATGATAGCTCAACACTCTAAATAAAATTTCATTATATGTATGTTTTAAGTAACTTGACTAGCTTTACTTTATTCAATAAAGAAGTTCATACAGTGCTAGTTCACTTCTAGATTTTATGAAATTTTTAGGGTGCTAATGTCTTTATTTTTTACATATTTTTGATTTGGAAGTGCTTACATATATTTGGCTAAATGTATATAAAATTGAAGCATAAGTTTCGTGCAGCTAAAACTAGTAGTTGTAAAAATAGATACACACATTTCCAACCAATCTCCTATAAAGAGGGTGGAGACATACAAGTCTCCAGTCTTTATGGAGTGGGATTCTCTTTATCCACCACCCTCTTTAATAACTCATTATTAGGTCAGTCAGATATCTTAAGTAAAGTCTTTCAATGAATTCCCTTTGATGAAGAGAGTTTAACCCAATCCTTGGATTTTAAGTTCAGAATTTGAAGAATCAACATCACTCAATAGCCATGCCAATGTGTTGAAAATAGATTTTGAAGTAAGCTCAGTAAGCTGCCACATTTTAACAGATATTGAGTTGACATAATTTGAGTTAGATCTTTTAGGAGACCAACTTATACACCTCTTTATCTCTTTACAAGATATAGAGATTAATTCTATGCAATTTAACAAATTTGATTTATTGAAAATGTTGTGTTTATTGTTAAACAGCTGATTCTCTAACCCATTTTCTTATTATAAACTATCTTCCAAATTTATAGTCTATGTAGAAAATTCAAGCAAGAATTAGTCCAGAAACAGCAAATAAAACACACAATCTTCATACTATAACAAGGTGTGAGCATTTTGAAAGTAAATATTAAAAAAGGGTTAGAATATAATACTTTTAATTTTACAGATTCCAGTTACAGAAAGCAGAATTTTTATTTTGTTATGTGATTAATATTATGATGTATGAATGTTGTCACATTATTATTTTTCCTCCCATTCCAAAATATATTATATAAAGAAGACATTGCTCTGAGATCTATTAGGCTTCAAATGGATTATTAAAGAAAGGTTAAAAAATTAAAGGTAAAATGGTTAATTATGAATATAAGGTAACACTGTTTTAGAAATTACTATTCATAATATTAGCACATTTGTAGAAATCATGAAAGATATAATGAGGAACTTCACCCTCATGCTGACTTTTTGCAATTATTAAAGCAAAATTACTACCCACAAACAATGGGTTGTGAGTTTTCTTAGATTATTTTAACATAAGCAACCCATTGGCAGAGTTGAATCATTCAGCTGAAGAATATCCTGATTCTGAGAGAAACAAACGCCTCCCAGTTTCATTTGTACTGAATTTCTCTTTGTCTGAGATGACTAAGACTGTTGAAATATACAGTACATTGGCATATTCTGTGCCGATAATTTAATAGGTTTATCTTACAAGGCTTTATCTAACAAAAGTACATAATCTACTAGCTTACTGTAAAGCAAGGGGATTTGTGTGCATTGCTACAACCTGTCAAAAGTTGTTAGATCTGAGATTTTGAGGAAGAGACTAGAGGGCATAGCTGTATTTTCTACTTAAGATGATATTATCCTAAGACACCCCAGAGAATGGATGAAATATTTTCCCATCATCGATAAGATAAAGGTTTAATATCCAAGATATGCAAATCATTTGTAAAACCAAAAAACAATAACCAACTGTACTAAATAATTGGGACAAAATAAGCAGAAATTTCCACAAAGATGAACAAGTGAGAAAAATGCTCATAAATACTGTGAATCAATTATTATCAGGAAACTACTAAACAATGAGGTAGCATCTTATACCACTGAGACTGGCAAAAAAACCAAATGAATAAAAACGATCTGTGTTGGGATATGTGTGGTACAAAAAGATAGCCAACTATCCCAACCTTTTGGAAAAAAAAAAAGTATGGACATTTCCTAAAAGATCAGGTATTAATCTTCCATCGCACCCAGAAATTCCAAATCTTTGCATGTCCTTGAGTGTCAAAAACTCTATTGAGACATTTGCACTTTATATTCACTAAAGTACTATTCACAATAACAAAATTAAAACCCTGAAAATAATCTAAATGAATAGATGACTAGATAAAGTAACTATGGAACATAGACAAAGGAATACTAAGAAAATATTTAATGATGAAATCAGCCAAAACATGGATTGATATAGAAACAATCATGTTAAATGAAGTTAAGCCAGTAGAGGGATAGCCATAAAGTCATCGCTCATATGTAAAATGAAAAGAAATGGGATAGAAAATAGCCCATACAATGCAAACAAAATCTAGTAACTGGTTTCTAATAAGAAGTTTACCCCAGTAGAGTATGTGAAGGGTGTACAGGTGTGGAGTGGGCAAAGACAGTGAAGATGGAAGAGGTAGGCGGAATATTAGGTAGAGGGTGGATTATTAGAATTTTATGTACAAAATTGTAACAATAACAGTTGTTTAAGCCTACACCGCTTAAAATAAAATGTTAAAATAAAAAAAAAAGATGCATGGAGGAAAACACAATAGTAGCTATAGTGGCTGCCATAGCAGTAGCACAAGGCATCCAGAAAACACAGAACAACTTATTCCCTAGAGGCCTCGGTAGTGAAATCCTCCAAATGGCCAAATCTGTTGACACGTAGCCCGAATTCTAGAGGGCTCCATGGGTCCATTCTCGTGCCAAGTTCTCAGGAAGTAGACAGTTGAGTGCAGCTGAGGTATAGAGGGAGTACATGTAGGGGTAGAGGTAGGCAGGGATCTATGATCTGGAAGTGGTAGCAAAACTATGAGATAGCTACAGTCAGACAACTCTCCAGCCTTAAAAGTGAGGCCTGGGAGTTGCTCTACTTCTGGGCTTCCTTTCTACCAGCCAATTCTCACTTCCCTAGAAACTCACCTAGGATCTTGTTGACAAACATATGTTTGTCTGCATTTTAAACTAAGATTTTTGCATCCAGAAAATATGTGTTCTTGAGCCAGGCAAGAGAAGAGACCAGCAGCTAACATGATGTTGCATAGTTTATAGAATCAAAAGGGCTATTTAAAAGAAAAAAAATCAAGCTAGTCACCTAAAGGTGTGCGCAGCTACTCCAACTTATTCTGTGACCTCACATTTATTCTTGTTAATGTGCCTCACCATAACACATTAAAAGGTAAACATACCACCACACAACGAAGGTCACTATAGAAAGGCAGCACAGAACACGACCACACCAAATGAATGAAGATTGTATTTCTGAGAGCCCAACAAACATTAGTCACTTTTACAGGCTCTCTAAAAAGGATGTTAGAGAGGACAAGTGAAGGGTGTTCAAACAACTCAAATAAACCATGGAACAGATAGCCAATAACATTCAAGATGGTATGAGAGTAGATATGAGAAAACTTCAAACAGATATGATAGAAATGGGGCTGGAGCAGTGGCGCAATCGGTAGGGTGTTTGCCTTGCTAGAAGCTAATCTAGGACAGACAGCAGTTTGATCCCCCTAGCCTCCCTTATGTTCCCCAAAGTAAGAAGCAATTTCTGAGCACATAGCCAGCAGTAACCCATGGTGTGGCCTGAAAGAAAAAAGATATGATAGAAATGAAAAACTTGGTAGATTAAGTAAAAAAGTCACGGAAAGGCCTCACCAACAAAGTAGCAGCAGCCAAGAACACGATTAGTGAACTGGAAGATGAGCTGCATTACAATTCTATGCAACAGAAGAAGCTGGAAAGAGTGTTAAAGGAAAAAGAAAAAATGGAAAACTCAAAATAAGCAAACACAGTGGCCATTGCAGTGGAGCAAGCGGTAAGAAGTCTGCCTTGCGTGCACTAGCCTAGGATGGATTGCGGTTCCATCCCTGGGGTCCAATATGTTTCCTCACCCGAGAGCGATTTCTGAGCTCATAGCCAGGAGTAACCCCTGAGCATCACTGGGTGTGGCCCCAAAATAAACAAACAAAAAGAAGCAAACACAACAATAGACCTTTGGGACAAATTCAATAGGAGCAATATAAGAATAGAGATGATCCAAAGAGCCAAGAAGTGAACTGCTATGATGAAACAACAGTCAAAAACATAATTGTGGAGAAATTTCCAGAACTGAAGTGGGCATGTAACCACATCCTGGAAGTCTGAAGAGTAATAGCTTGAGACCCAAATAAAAGCACCCAATGCATCCTAGTCACAATGATGAAGACCAAAGAGACAGATACTGAATGCAAAAAGATTAGAAAGGGAAATTACAAAGAAGCATCCTTAATATTTACAACAGTTTTATCACAAGCATCCCAACAACCCCTAAGTCATTTTGGGATATTGTGATAAAACTCAATGAAATTCATTACCCATCACAAATATTTTAGACCATCAAACTTTCATTCAAGTTTAAAGGAAGAATACATAACTACACAAATAAAGAACAGTTCATGAGCTTTAAAAACAACCTTAAGGGGCCCGGGAGATAGCATGGAGGTAAGGCCTTTGCCTTTCATGCAAAAGGTCATTGGTTCGAATCCCGGTGCCCCATATGGTCCCCCGTGCCTGCCAGGAGCAATTTCTGAGCTTGGAGCCAGGAGTAACCTCTGAGCACTGCCGGGTGTGACCCAAAAACCAAAAACAATAAAACCTTAAAATTTCTGAAAGGTCTACTTGAAAGCATTACAAAACCCATTAGCATAATAAACGTCTACAAAACCAAGGCACAAAATTCCATGACAAACATCTCCCTCAAAATCAGCAAACTAAATGCACCACCCAAGAGACATCTAGTGGCAAAGTGGAACAAAAACACAAATTCAATTTTTTGCCTCTTGAAAGACAAACATTTGAATACTTAAAGCAAGCAGACTCAAAGTGAATGGTTAGAGTACAATCCTTAAAGTCAACAAATCCCTTACAAAGATTGGTGTGGCCATACTCATTTCCATTTGTACAGACTTAAGACTTAAAAGATTACAAGAGACAGAGAGAGTCTTTTCTTAATAATCAAATTATATGTATATCAGGAATAAATCATATGCATATATGTACTCAATGAGGGACCTGCAAAATACTTAAAGCAAATGCTAATATACTCAAAGAAAGACATCAATAGCAACATAATAGTAATGGGAAACTTGGAAACTTCAACAATACTGTTCTTTTATCTCTTGATATATCAACTAGTATAAAACTCAAAATTAGTATACCAGATTTAATGGAATAAATGGAAGAGAGAGTCTTAAAATGTACGTATTATATACATACATATATACATACATATATATATAGAGAGAGAGAGAGAGACAGAGAGAGAGACAGAGACAGAGAGAGCTTTTAAGACCCCAATAGAAGAAAACACATTCTTCTCCAATGTATATGAAACATTCTCTGAGATAGATCACAGGGCCATAAAACATGCCTCCATAAAATCAAGAGGAATCACATCCACTATCTTCTCCCACCATGGTGCATTCAAAATAAAAGTGAATTACAAACAGAAATTGAAAAATAACTTTAACACCTAAAACTTAAACTCCTAAATAGTTTATATGAAGCTATTATCATACTATACCAAAACAGACAGACACCACAACAAAAGAAAATTTTATGTTAATAACCTGATGAAAATAGATGCAAATATCCTCAACAAAATACTAACAAATATAATCCAAAAATTATGAAGAAGTTATACACCATGATCAAGTTGTATCTATTTAGTGAATACAAAGTTGTTTATAGTGTGCAACTCAATTTATATTATATACCATATCAATTAAATACAAAATCATACGATCATATCACTTGCTGCAGAGAAAACATTTGGAAAGTTCCCATACCATTTCATGATAAAAACTCTCAAGATCAAAACTGACTGTAATTTCCTCAATATTGTCATAGCCAATTACCACAGATCCATTATAAGCATCATGCTTAATGTAGAAAGACTAAAAGGCTTTCATCTAAGAGCTCTAGGACAAGGTTGTCCGTCTTACCATTTTTATTCAATATAGTACTAGAAGTACTTTACATTGCAATTAAACAAGAAAAATATATAAAGGGCATTCAGATAGAAAAGGAAAAAGTTAATAGCTCACTGTTTGGAGTCATCTCACATGTCTGATACTGTAAAAGCCTCTGGAAACAAAAGACTTGTATTGTAAAATGGCAGGCTACAAAATTAGTATGAAAAAAATCTATGGTTTTTCTATACAGATAATGAAAGAGTTGATACATATTAAAAAACAATCCCATTCATAACTGCTCAGAAAACCAAGTATCTTGGAGTCAATATAACTAAAAAGATGAAAAATGTACACAAAGAAAATTTCAAAATGGTACAAAAATAAACAAAATTGGGGACCAAAGCAATAACACAGTGGTAAGATGTTTGTCTTGCATGTAGCCCACTGGGGATGGATTCGGGTTCAATACTAGGCATTCCATATGGCTCCATGAGCCTGTCAGGAGCAATATCTAAATGCAGAGACAGGAATAATCCCCGAGTGCTTCCTATACCCCCAAAACCAATAAATAAAAATAAATAAACAAACAAAGAACAAAAAGAAATGGAAACATATACCCTGCTCATGGATCAGGATGATGATTAATATCATTAAAATGACAATACATCCCAAAGTATTTAATGCAATCTCCATAAGAATATCCATGATGCTCTTCTCTCCTCCTCTCTGCTAAGCTGATCTTCGGACCATGACCCCCACAGTAAGATGGTCTTACTCGACCCACGTGGGACCAATTGAGCTGTGTGATTGGGGGCCCCAGAAACATAAAGACTACCACCGCGGCCATGCTCCTGCCTCTTCTCTCCTCCTCTCTGCTAAGCCGATCTACGGACTGGGACCCCCACAGTAAGATGGTCTCACTCGACCCACGTGGGACCAATCGAGCTGTGTGATTGGGGGCCCCAGAAATATAAAGATCACCACCGTGGCCATGATCCTGCCTCTTCTCTCCTCCTCTCTGCTAAGCCGATCTACGGACCATAACCTCTCCAGGCCCCATCCCCAAAATTCGCGGCCGCTCCTACTTTGAAACCCCTGAATTTCATACCAGCAAGGGGAATTAGGTGAATTCTGTTTATGAGTGATCATCCTCCCACTGTAACTTTACCTTGTCCTCTCTCTTTGCATCTTTGTTCTCATAATTAAAAATTAAAAAAAAATTAAAAAAAAGAATATCCATGACATTTTAATCAAAGAAGTGGATCAGATGCTTCTGAAAACAATTAGGAGCAATAAATGTTCACAGATAGCTAAAGCAATCCTTGGCAAAAAAGAACATGGGATGAGTTACTTTCCCCAACATTAAATCAGTAGTACTATAAATCAGTAGTCACTAAAACAACATGGTATGGAATAAAGAAAGGACCTCAGATCAATGTAATAGATATGAATATTAATAGATAGACCAACAGTTTAGGATTAATTATTCTTTGGTAAAGGAGCAAGAAATGCAAGTGGACAAAGAAAGCCTTTTCAACAAATGATGCCTAGAAAACTGGTCAACTACATCAAAAAAGTGAACTCGGGGCCCGGGAGATAGCATGGAGGTAAGGCGTTTGTCTTTCATGCAAAAGGTCATCGGTTCGAATCCCAGTGCCCCATATGGTCCCCCATGCCTGCCAGGAGCAATTTCTGAGCATGGAGCCAGGAGTAACCCCTGAGCA
>PVKC010031905.1:0-14402 GCA_004027635.1 Crocidura indochinensis | reverse complement strand
ATTAGTAGCTCATTGAAAAGAAAATGTATAAAATCAGAAACTACAACCATTTGGGAATATTTTATTACTACTCACTAAATTTTTTCCAAGTCTAAATGTAATTTAATATATAAATATGCTAGTAAGCAACTGCCTTATGAAATTTACAGCATCAGGCAATTTACTGAGCTATTCACTCAGTCAAGAAGAGGTAAAACAGGGTTCGTTGTAGCAGGAGGAATTAATTAAGATGATTTAGAATGAAATTCTGTGAAGAGTCTAAAGAAATGGCCAATATTTGAATAGAACTTTTCTCAAGAGCTAATAGCATTATGCTCTGCTTATCATACTCAACAGTGAAATAGCTTTTATAACTAAAATAACTTTTCTACTCGTATGTAATACTAGCTTTTATAATTGTTTGCATTAGTAGTTAAGTATAATTTGCTTAATCATAGTCCTAAAGTTGAACTGGACTACAATGATGATTTGCCTTGTTTATTTAGAAATCACAGTTCAATTGGAATGATTTACACAAATAATAAATTAATGGTATAATTTGGAAGTGAAATTTTAAAGTATTTTAGCTAATACTTTATACTAAAATAGTGTAGTAGAATGAAAAATAATACAGTATTTATAGTATTAGTTTTAATTATAAACATGAGCAAAATACCTCACGTTTGGGAATTTGAATAAGTACACAATGAGGCTAATACACTAATATATTAGTATGCCAAACTAATATGCATGGCATCCTATCATGAACAGTTTTATAAATCCTGGTGCCTGAAATTAATTGAGCAAATAAATGAATAAAACGCTATCCACATATTCACCCCTCACATCAATTATAAAATGAAACAGGCAAAAAACCCAGCAATCATCTCTTAGTGTGATTATATTGAATAAATGCATTCATACTTCACAATGTTAGAATATTCTCAACAGGGGCCCTAGAGGTAAGGTGTCTGCCTTGCAAGCACTAGCCAAGGAAGGACCGTGGTTCGCTCCCCGGTCGTCCCATATGGTCCCTGCAAGCCAGGGTGGATTTCTGAGAGCTTAGCCAGGAGTAACCCCTGAGCATCAAACTGGTGTGGCCTGAAAAAACAAAAACCCAAAAAACCAACCAAACAAACAACAACAAAAAAATAATTCTCAACATAGAGACCAGGGGAAAAACAAATTTTCGACTTTCTCATCAAGTTACAGAATTTCTTCCAATAAAAAATGTTTGTGACTCCACAATTAAAACTTTATTTACATACATTGAGCATAAAAATTTGTAGTACATTCCAGAAACTATTATTATCTATATGTTAAAATGTTATTAACATTAGATATATATTTCAAGATTAACAACATTGTTAAAGGGCAAATGGAAAAGTTTCTATTTCACAAATTAATTACCACAAAATCCAAAAGATAATCTCTCAGTTGAAAAGACATAGGAAAATGTATATAATATGCACATGTACATTTTATGTTAATCCTAGCTAGAAATGCTAGTTCTAATATACATAATACATACATACATACTTAAAGAACTTTGACAACTTTACTAAAATTTTTTAAATGGTGAGAAGAGCAGAAAACTCTCTAGAATACGCAGAGCCCATTGAAACATTAAAATATACCCAAATGTTACCTATCACTGAGCAAAGGTGAATCAAAACTACAAAAGACATCACCTTAGAAAAATCACCTGTTTTATAGGGAATGAAACAATGCATAATGATGGGAATATCGAAAGAAGTTGACTCATGCAACTTTGGGGCAATAATTATAGTTCCTTGAAAAAATAAAACAGACTAGCACATGCTTCAGTATTATCCTTACTAGTTTATTTGAAAGAAAGATAATACTATTTCAAGAAGATATTGTCACTTTTTAATTTGTAATAGAATTATTCATAATAACTGAAAGTCATTAAAACAAATTAGTTGCACATTGAGGAATGACTTGATAAAGAAGCTGTGGTATATATTAAAAATTGAATACAACTATCTATAAAATATATATAGATATAATATTATAAAATTGTGTCATTGTGGCAAAATGGATATATTTTGAGAAAGTTATGTTAAGCAAAATAAGTGTTATGAATTGCCTTATAGTTTCACTTGCATATGAAATATGAATAACTGTACAAAGTGGAAAGAAACAGCCAACAAAATTAACTCCTAGACTCTGTAAAAATGATTGAGATATCCAGAGGTAAAGGAATGGAGAAGAGAGAAATGGATAAAAGGATATTTCTGGAGCCCTTAACTTTGGAAATAAATGTTTTCCATAACAGTTAGAGATGTTAAATTATATCTCTGAAATTCTATAATTCAAATCAAACATAAGCAGATTAAAAGGACAAAACAAATAAAAGTGCTCTAAAGAGAATTAAAATATTGATTTGGATATATACTTTATACAATTAATGTAGAATTTAAAGTCTTTATAATACTTCTAACATTAATTATTAATCAAAATAAATAGAAAATTCCAATATATGCTATCACGAATATTTACAACACTGAAAGTAGTAGTAGTGATCTGAAATGAGAAGTGCACATTGAATACTCCATTTTTGTGAAGTTAAAATTTGAGGGACACTGTCGTTAACAGGAAAAAATAAATCTGATCATAGTCAGAACTAATAGAGTGAATACTGAGTATTCAGAGGGAATGAAAAATAATTCCTGATTTACATAGATAGATTCTTATATGTGAACTCCAACTGGGCAGAAAAAAAAAGATAGAACTGAAAAGAAACATAAAGTGTGTATAATCCTAAGAGTTAGTTTTTATCATAAAGCTATCGAGAAATCATAATATCATCAGGGATCTAAAGCATTTTTTCAAAACAGGTAGAATATATGAAGAATAATTACTTTTTGAAGAAAGAATTAATTAGAGAGGGACGTAAAGAAGTTTTACTCTATAATTCAAAGCAATGTTGACTTGAACCATGGAAGTGGCATAAGTACTAGGTGCAAAGACTTAAAATGGAATTAAATTTTAGAAAAAAAGAGCATGTAAATATATGATAGATTTTGATGATAGTGGTGGTATATAAATTTTATAAGGCCTTATATACATATGTAACCTTATGCATATTATGATATGATACATTAGGAGTAAGAATTTTACACTATTATCAATCTTGTCTCAGAAATAATGAAAGATGATGCCACTACTCAATAGAATACATTTAATAGAGAGTGTCTGGGAAAAATACAGTGGAATTATTCAGTAATATGTTGGATTTTTGAAGTCTCTGTGACAGTGAAGAAAAGTTATGAATAGTTCTGAAGTGGAAAAGGTAGATAGTTGCATTAATATTAAGGTGGACAAAGGAAAAAGGAGAGTAGTTCAAAGAAATAAACTCTGGGAAACATCGGAAGAATTGGTTCTTTTGAAAAGCTTGTCAGTTGCAGTGTATTACTAAATATAAACATGTGCTGGTTGTTAAATTTTTTGACCTTGCATAATAATCTCTGAAAGCCAGAACAAATCAACTTTGTTTTCATTCCTTTTTTTCTAACATTTCACAGTCAAATAAGAGAAACAGAAATGTCAATAAGCAATTATCTGAATTACACAGCAAGAATAAAAACAAAGTAATTGACCAATATAGGTTGGAAAACTCATTTTTTCTATAAATCAAATAAACAGAATAGAATGATAAGTATTATGACTTAAAATAAATTGAGGTTGAGAAATGTTCGGGCATAAGCTTTCAAGATGTTTCCTTGAAGACCTCCTAGGAAATGATATTTAGGCTAAAATTTGGAATTTAAGGACGGAGGCATTCCAAAGAAAGGGGAATTGTGCTAAATAGAACATCAACTTGAAATATTTCTAAAAAGCATACAATTTCATTGAAATTACTCTTTCCACAAGGAAATGCTTAGAAACCAAATGATTTTAGTAGCACAACTTCTAGGAATTAAAGCCAAGTCTTCAAACATAAAACTCATCTCCTTAATCATATTCAAAAATTGAATGCTTGGGCAAAAAACCAATTTAGAACTGGATCCCACAGACTTTGGTTAATTTTGAAAATGTCAAAGTTCCATAGACTGTGGAATAATGGAAATCCACCATGGACTCCATTAGATGCACTTCTGGTATCAGCCAGACTATTGAAACATCTCAACAATATTGGGGAAATACAAATTAAATATATCATAAGACATGTAATTTTACATCCTAATTTGTATGCCATGGATTTTATTTAATTTGTATCAAAACCAGAGCACTGTTATAAAATGAAAATAAAATTTGGTGTCCTGCATAAATTTCACATGCAGCATGAAATATTCAGACTCTTAAATATGCAGTATGAAATTAAAATCAACCTCGTACAACCACAAATTTATGGCAGCCAAAAGAACTAGCTGTTTGAAAATAGGAAGCTTCAACACTGCCATATCTTTGGCAAGAATCATAGTGGAAGCATATTGACTCTCTCTGGTGGTGGTGGAGATATAGTGGCACCACAAATATAAAGTAGTACCTCATGATGTGTCAATAAAATTATAAAAATAACTGATTATAAATATAACTATCAAAATTATATTCAGGAATAAAACTGATTATGGTATTCCCAGTACATCTAGTTTCTTATTGTTTTTAATGATCAAACCCACTGCTGTCAAAATAAATAGAAGTAAAGGAATATGACACATACATAAACCTATTAGCATATCTCTCAATGCAAGTCAGTATAGCCTCCACATTGAAAACCTATTTCACTTCTAACCTGTTTGCCTAGGGCCTTTTAAATTCAATAAGCAAAGGACAAAAGTTTGCACATCACAGATGTTTCTTGAATGGCACACTAGAATAAAAAAAAACATAATAATCATTTTCAAGGAGTTTCTAATTCACTGATCTTTATTTGAAGTTCTCAGTGCTAATTCTTAAAAAATTTAATAAGGGATGATTTAGTCCCTTAACAAGTCTTTAATAATTAGAGATAGTGAGAAGTCAGGCAGAATATTTAATTAGACACTGGCCAGGTGGCTGACACGTCGAGAACACCTGATTAAATTAATTAGGAAATGTGAAGTTTGGAGTAGGGTAGAAATCAATTGTAAAGATAGTCGTGAACATTAATTAATTTATGTCTTAAATTTTTCTCAGTTTGAGCCAGCTGCAATAAACACTACTTTGAATAGTTTTTAAAATCTTAAAGTCCTCACAAATATTTATTCTACTCACCCAAACTAGTTGCAAGATGTATGCATTTAAGTTTTGGACTTAAATGGATGGTAATTATAAGTAACATTTTTATTTTTACAAATCCCCATCTTCCCTAGACTTCTCTCCAAAACTTTTCTGTTTCCAGAAGCATTCTTTCCTTTGCTTTCTTTTTCTTACTGAAGTTTTCTTTCTTGTTTTCTTTTTCTATGACTCCAGGTAACACATACAATCTAATTGATGCTAGCCTTTATTTTTAAAAAAATTATTGATTGTCCATTTCTAAATCACATTAATTAATGGATTTAAATTTAAATATGAAAGATAAATACAATACTACCTCCATTTTATAGAAGTGGAAAATGAAACTGGTCATTTAAGCAACAAGTCCAAAGGTATTGTTAGTTGAGCAAGATAAATAAAAGCAAATAGCTGCTAAGTCCAAGGGTGTGCTTATGGTATCACAACATCATTTGCTACATTTTATCACTTCTGTTATTTTGAGAGCTCATATTAAAAATCCCCCACATTTTTTAAAATATTTATATATTTAAGTTCAGTTACAATATACATTATGTGGCTTTGCTCATGGTTTACGTCTGTGTTCAGTTATCACTTTTCCTGGTGCTCCGGGCACTGTTTTGTGGTAACTGGAGTTTAAACCAGTATCAGGCTAGCATCATAATGCACATATTAACTAATACAGTATTTGCTTAATAAAATCAAAATTTAGATGATCAAGCTAATTCTTGTCAAGGTACATACATCTTAAGGTTTTCTAAAAACTGTAATTTACCGATATGCTCATATAAAGTATTGACTCCTGAAAGTGTTCAAAATTTGTATCACATGTAGTTGTGATCTACAGAAGGTCGATTTTCTAGAAATAATATAAAGTTTAGAACATAAAAGATGATTACGAACTATTTTATATTTGAAAGTAGTTTAAGCACGTTTCATCTAACACAAGAGTTTTTTCTCTTTGCATATTCACAATCATTTTAAACTCTGCTCGAGAAGTCACTCTAATTCCAACTACTAGAAAATTATTGTTTTTTTTCCTTTTATGTCATTATTATTTCACAGTAGGTTATAGGTGGCATTTTCTTGTTTTTAACTGTGATCTTTAGTTTTCTAATTCACAAACAGTTGGTCTCCTTGCATGACCCTGGACTGTTTTGTTCAGTTTTTCAGTGTCTGTTATGTCTTAAGTATAATTTAGTCAGACAAAGTGCATGTGTTCTTGACCATCAGTTCTTTATAATGTGACACTCCTTTTTAAAAAAAGAAACAGAAACCAAGCAAGAAAGGACAGCATCTGCTTTTGGAATGCGTTAGCATGTGACATTAATTCAGTTTAAGTGACAGTGGCGCACCAGTAACCACAAACTTCCCATTGTAGCTTCTTAACAGAGGGCTATTTCTGAAAGTCATTTTTTTTTTCACACACAATGTGCAGAATGACTATTAATTTTTCTCAGAATTCATATTTTTATAGTATTTCTATTTTCAGAGTTACATAAAGAGGAAATAATTCTTCAAGTAACTGAATATGCTTTTATATGCATAAAAACTTTTTCTTTTGGGGGGGGTCACACCCAGCAGTGCTCAGGGGTTACTCCTGGCTCCATGCTCAGAAATTGCTCCTGGCAGGCACGGGGGACCATATGGGGCACCGGGATTCGAGCCGATGACCTTTTGCATGAAAGGCAAACGCCTTATCTCCATGCTATCTCCCGGGCCCCGCATGGAAACTTCTAACTGTCCTTAAGAGCTTTATGCTACTTTGTAGATCAGTCATTGAGATACAGATACAATGAGATACAGAGAGATCAAAGTTCAGATTGCCAAATGAAATACAGTCAACTTTGCAAGGGTTCATTGAGATAGATATAAAGTGACTCTTTGGATGATAAAATGATTTTTAATGGAGGAAGGGGCAGAACAATAGTACAGAAGAAAGGGCATTTGTCGTATGCTGCTGATCTGATTCCTTACTCTGCATATGGTCTTATGAGCACCATCAAAAGTGATCTCTCAGACCAGAGTCAGGAGTAAGCTCCAAGCACTGCTTAGAGGTAACTACCACCACCTAAAATGAAATTTTTGTTAATTTTTGGGCCACACTTGGTGGCACTCAGGGACTACTTCTAATTCTGTGCTCAGGAATAACTCCTGGAAGTATTGGGGGACCATATGGAATGCCAAGGTCAGTCACATACAGGGCAAATACCCCACTCACTGTGCTAATACTACAGCCTCACAAAATAAAATTTTAATGAATTCATGGTTTACTAAATTAGGATATACTTCTAGTCAGTGGAAATGCTTTAGGTAACAAAAAACTACATTTTAAATAAATATTTTAAAAATATAGAAATAACCAAAGATAAAAACAGAAGTAACCCATAACCCTTTGATCTGTGAAACTTACTATTTTTAATATAGCTTTTCAGGTTATTTTATGCATAAGTACAGATAATTAGCATACTATTATGATTACCTTTATAAAGTGTAAATATTCTTCAAAAAGGTCCAAAGAGTTAGCTCAAAGGGTTGGAATTCTTTTGTCTAGCATCATGCACATTGGGAGCTTTCAGAGCATCACTGGGTACAGACCTAGTAACAGTTATAAATTCTGGGGATTCCCCTAAAATTATTATTGTAGAACATTGTATATTTTATAACAAACATATAGCATAGAATATAATATTTTATAGGTAAATAATATAATGTTAAATATAACAAATCATTACAATAAAAGCAATAGCCAAACCAGTACGTATATATTTATTTATTAGCAAATTTTTTATTATTCAAAAGAACTACCTTCATTTAGAGTGCATAATAAAACTATACTCTAGACTTGCGATAATTCCAGAATAACTGTAGTCATTCTCCTAGTTCTTCCACTGCCTTGCACAGACTGTTAGCAACTCTTCTAAAACAAAAAGTCTCACACACTGAAATCAGGAATGACCCAGAATGGACAGTCATCCATATCAGGAAAGAGAGAATAGTAATTATACTTTTAGAGTAGCCTTCAATTACTGATGTGTTCTCTGGGACAAATATTTCTTAAAACTGATTGTTTGGTTTTGGGGCCACACCCAGTGACTCTCAGAGGTTTCTCCTGCATATGAGCTTAAAAATCGCTCCTGGCTTGGGGGACCATATTGGACTAGGCTAGTGCGTGCAAGACAGATGCCTTACCACTTGTGCCACTGCTTCAATCCCTTAAAATTGATTCTTGAGAAGCATCTAATAGAATCTTTTTGTTTTGTTTTGGGTCCACACCCATTGAAGCTCAGGGATTACTCCTGTCTATGCGCTCAGAAATGGCTCCTGGTTCAGAGGACCATATAGGACACCAGGATCAAAACCAGGTCTGTCCTGGGTCAGCTGAGTTCAAGGTAAACACCCTACCACTGTGCCATTGCTCCAGACCATCTTATAGGATCTTGACAAGACCCCAGGGGAGATGAAATATCACTTGATGATTAACATTAGATACAGCTTATTTTCTTTTTTCTACAGTCTCTCTTATTCTTCAAACTTGAATCTTTGTGAATGTTTGTTTATGCTATTCATGTGTAAATTCACTATAAACCAATAACACCAAAGTACTCAAATACAGTTCCTATGTCACCCTATATCACCACTAGTCTGGTATTCAATCTCTTGAATTTATACCCATTGTTGAGTTATAAATTTTATAACCCATGGTAAAGGCATTGACATTGTTAGATACTATTTGTTCCTTTGTTTATCTCTCTATATTCCACAGATGAATGAGATTATCCAGCATTTGTCCACTCCCTCATTTATTTTGCTTAACAGGATAAAATCTAGTTCCAAGCATGTTGCAATAAATTGCATGATTTCGTGTTTCTTAGTGCCTACTCCTGGTGTAATTCCATAAGTAAAGTACAGTGTCAGCTCTTGGCCAGTGGGTAGAGCCTGGCAATACAATTACTTTTTAAAAATTTAAATCTTGGTGTATCTAAGTCATTTCCATTAAGTGATTGGTAAAGGTTATTTTTTAGTTATTGAGGAAAAAGACAATCGTTAAAAAAGGATTTTGATATATCTTACTCTCATAAATTTTATTCAAACTTAAAGATAGCAACTCAATTAGAGCAAATAATTTAAATATAAATAATATAATTTTTGCTTACAATAGAATGTTTACAACCCACCTACTTCTTATTAACTATTTTAGCTTAGCTTTACATTTTTTATTCTATGCTTAGAAGCAATTGTGTTATTTTTAGAATAATATTTACTCTTCTAAAAGTCATTTGAAAAAGATTTATCTACTGTCCTAATTCCATAAGACTGTCCCTGATTTCTATAAAAATAATTTTTTAACCAATATTTCCACTGACCTTTCTGAATTGAATGTAACTAATCACAGAGACAATGCAATGTCATAATAGGACTGTAAGCATTCTATTTTAACTTTTTTTTTGCATTGTTTAAAATCAGTAGAAATTGTTTGGAGCTATCTACTAGTAAAATTTTCCATTTTCCAATTTCTAATAATTTACTATTTGATTCATAATAAAATATCCTTGTGAAATGTAATCGAAAGCAAGACATTTATATGAATAACTATGTGAGTTCTTTGCTGTCTTTGCCTTCAGAGGCATACCCTGATTGTCCCCCATACAGCTGAGGTGCAACTCCATAATTTTTAATCTATTACTCTGACTCATCCAATGATTCTGTGATTACATCACAGGTTCACAGTAATAAGTTTTTTCCATGTGTTCTGGCATTTTTATTTTATAGCAGCTGCAACTAGAAGTGAAGGTTAATGAGGGCCTTTCCCTAAGAAACTTGCTAGATAATTCAACTATCATCTCTTAGGCTTACTTTACATTTATTTTTATATTTTTGCCCTAATTCTTTATAGTTTTGCATTTTATAAGATTTATGTGCCTCTATGCTTATTAGATAAACAAAAATTCTACTTTATTTGACATTGTTGGCAAATTTACATCTTTCCATGGCCTTCTTGGACACACACTTTGTTTAACTTGGTTCAGGGATGTGCATTCTTTGAATTCTTTTATGGTATCCTTTAACCACAAGCTAGATAATATTGTTCATTGAAAATTTAATCTTTTATCCTACATATAAACACTATTCACTGAATTCATTGTGTATTATAAAGCAAAATATAGTAATAAATAGAAACAAACATAAAATAAAAAATAGTAAATGGAAAAATATAAATCTAGACCACAATAAAAATATGGTTGTTCTGAACAGAGCTTCATGTCACTAAATAAAGAAATAAAAATTATTTCAAGAAGGAAGATATTAAGCTTTATTATGTTTTTCTAAGATATCTACTAAAATGAGAACAGAGAAATGTTTCCTGGAATTAAATTCTGTAGTTTATCATAACTTTAGCAGAAGTAAATTGAATGGCATAATTTAAGCCATGTTGAGGGAGGAAACCAGAGTGATATAAAATGAAAAGTGAATAATAACTGTACAAAGAGATAAAGAAATATATATGTATATATATAACTTTTGAGGTGTCTTGCATTTAAAAATGTGGGGAAAAATCACAATCCATAATAAGTATCTGTACACTTATGTTCATTGTAGTACTATTCACAATAGCCAGATTCTGGAGAAAACCTAAGTGTTAGAAAACAGAAGTGGATTAAAAATTATGGCATATATTTGAAATGGAGCATTACTCAGTCATTAGAAAACTGAAGTTAAAAAATTTGCTGATGCATGGATAGACATTGATACTATCATGTTGAATGAAATGAGACAGAGGGAAGCTATAGAAAACAACATGATCACATTCATATATGTTCCTAAGGGAAGGAGGGTGAATATAAGAGAATTTAGGACAGAGAAGGAAACATTATTATTTTATCCTATCAAAGACTGACTCTCACCAAAATTTTATCATTTTTGTTTCATTTTGTAACATAAATTTTATTTATGATAAGTTTATGATTATTTTATTTGATGCCTTTAAAATTTCAACTTCAACAATGACATTTGTGTTAATTATCACAACCTACAGCTAAAATATTCCTTTATCTAATAGTTTCCTTGGTAAAGAAATTACAGTATTAATATTATATAATATACTATAATTTTATATTATCAACATAATATATTATTTATAATTATATAATAGATAGTATAAGATATTATCTTGATTAATCTTTTGTATTATAGATATATAATATTATATTATAATTATTATAATATCTAATATTTTTTGGTAAAAAAATAGTCACAAATCTCTAAAATGATGTTTATTGGTTTGGGACACATCTAGAAGTCCTCAAAGGATACTCCTGACTCTGCTTAGGATCTCTTGACAGTGCTTAGAGACAAAATAGGGTTCTAGGGATTAAAATCGGTCAGCATGTGCATGGCAAGCACCCAATTTGTCGTACTGTCATTTTAAACTTTTCAGAAATAAATTTTAAAGGATAGAATTAATGAGGTATATTTGGGTATCCCATTTCAGGGCTAGAGTGAAGATGCTATCAAAAAATATTACAATTGGTAGAGTAAAAGCACGTAGAACAAAAAAGCTGATTTAGAAAAAGGATAGTGTTATGTTTTCATAATCAATCTCTTTATTAATCCCAAATAAACAATAATTATTGACTTATAACAAAGAATAATTGGATTAAAATGGTAAGAATGACCTGAAATAACTATATTCTAAATATAACAAAATAGGCCAAAGTTAATAAGGTTAATAAAAAGATTTTCCTGATTCAAATTTAAACAAATTTAAGTAAAATACTGGGTTGACAGGCACCTATCAAAATGAGGATACTGATAAGAGAGTAATTTTCAAGTACAATGATCTCATAGCATGTTCTTTTGTGATAAAGGTAACATTTCTCAGGGCAGGCATCAGATCTGATAGCTTACAGGAAAAAATTGGATGGCTTTCTAATAGTAGAAGGAAACCTTGAGGAAACAATCACAAGTTGATGAAATTGAATTCCTTTCCCTAAGGGAAGGGAATGGAAATGTCAGCAAGATTAACAAAATTAACTTTTGGAAACTAATTGTATCAAGCTTGAAAACTAGCACAATGTATCCTTGGGATTCTCTTAGTGGAATTCTCGTAAGTTTTCTATCAAAGAGAATAGAGTCTATTTCTGGCCATTCAAAATAAATTATGACATACATCTGAAAGCTACAAAGGTAAACAGCAAGCCAACATCGCTACTTAACTTCAGAATGTTGAAATTAAAAGGAAATTGATGTCACCCAGATTTAAATTTAGAAAGGACATTACATAAGAGAATAGCATAATCAGAACAAATTACATGCCCAGAAATCAGATAAGGAATATTTAGAGAAACTTTACTTTTTCTAGAGAAGGATAAAATTCATTAGTAAGAAGATAAAAATGTTTTATATTGATGTTTGTTGATCACTTGCTCAATATTATAACTCATATTAAAGTATTATTTCACAAGTTTCATCACCAGTAAAAATTGGGAGCATCACCCCCACCAACTGTGATCTGTCATTTGTAATATATTCATAAAGCTTTTCAGTGATGTTTCAGTGATGTTCCAGTGATGTTTCCTATATTGTATTCATTTCAATCCTATATACATTTTATATGGTAGTTTTTATATGATTTATAGATTTATTTATAGATGTTTTTACTTATTTATAGATTTGTATATGATTTTATAGATTTATACTGATCCATGATATCAAAATCCTTGATAAAAATTTATTTTCTCAGGAAGGAAATCATTTTAGGATCAGATGTAATGACATGTTGATAAGTGCATTCTTAGGGTTATTCGCTTAAGTAGATAATTATTATATAATGAATTCCCTATTGTGCTTCCAAATATCTATTTCTCTTTTCATTTCAAGAGCTTCTTCATTTTTTTCCCCAGGAAAGAGCTGCATTCTTTGTCAACCCACAGATAACTAGAGGAAGTAATTTCCACTTTGCTCTTCAGGAAGAGAATGCTCTAAGAAGCAGCATTCCCTTTTGTCAGTGATAAGTTCAAGAATGGGTAGGTGAGACCTATTGATTTATGAGGCAGACCTCAAATTGTTGTGTAAAATTTAAGTGAAACAGTTGCTAATGACACACTTGACAGAATTTAGAAAGAACAATAAATACTTAAAATAGAAAATAAACCACCATTTAATCACATCTGAGAAAATATAGCATGCATATAAAATTTTATTTCAATAAATATTTTGATGTTTTTGTCTCTCTTCTGGGATTTTAATTAGATAGTAAAATATTGCCAATAGCACTTGAAGGTCATGATTACTCAATAGAATTACTTTTCTCAGAGATTTAATATTGATTAATGTTCTATTTGACATCACTTCTCTAACTTATTTTACTCATACTTCCCAAATGGTTCCCTGGAGAGCTGTGAGTCAAACATTGGCCCCCTCTTAAGTTTTGTACCTACTCCCTCAACTATTTCTCTGAGTGTAAACGATATGTATTACTCATAGAGCAAACCGAAAATGTTTCAAATGTCATTTATTATCTTCTTCCCCCCCCCAAGTCTCCACTGTCTTTATTTCTGCCATATTTTATAAACGATCACTAACCACTAAGTTAAGCAAACGGAGTCCATTCTCTTTCTTGCTTATTCATAAAACCTCATTCTTCTCTTATTTCTTATTACTTCCAAATCTGTTCTTGTTCTGTAGCCAGTGCCATTTCCAGGAGCTTATTCTTCCTTTGAATTTTGTAGTAATAATCTGACTAATTTATCTTCCTCCTTTCTCTTTCATTTGCTATTTATTATATATATATATATTTATTTATTGATATATTGGTTTTTGGATCACACCCGGCAGTGCTCAGAAGTTACTCCTATTCTAGTTCAGATATCCCTTCTGGCAAGCTCAGGAGACGATATGGGATGCTAGGATTCGAACCACTGTCCTTCTGCATGCACAGCAAATGCCCTACCTACATGCCATCTCTCAGGCCTTAAGTAATTTTTTATTAAGGATTTGAGTTTGTTTATGATTTGGGATATTTGCATGACAAAGGCTTGACAGATATCAAAGTCATGCATAATATGACCTTATATCTTTTTCATACAATCTCCTAATTTTTTCTTCCTCATAAATACTGCAGCATATGCAATCCAAGACAAACTTTCCAAAATTTTTTTCTTTGTTCTGGTACTCTCTAAGAAGACTTTTCCTTAGCATTA